>CABHPH010078014.1:0-12096 GCA_902168325.1 Peromyscus nudipes
ACTGTCTCTTGCAAATCTCATGTCTTGGGAAACACATCAATTCAATGTAAATGAATGAATGTCACCAAGTTCTGAACCTGTTAGAAGGTGATTTAACCCCAGTGATAGGCACATATTTGAGAAATTTTGATACTATCTGATATATATTTAAAAATGTGAATAGTAATTTTCAAGTATTAATATTTTTTGTCAATTTTCTGTTTGGTTTGTGTTTTGTGAGCATTCTTTCAAGTGATAAATTCTTTAACAAAAATCAAGAAGTCAGAGATGAAAGTTATTTGAAGAGTCATGATTCATCCTACAACCCTGTGTTCTAAATTTCTGAATAAAGAACATTCCAGCATGAGCTGAAACACAGCCTTAACAGAAATTGTTCCCCCACCCCCACAAACAGAGGAGAAGAGTGAAGTGTTTATCTAGTTATTCTTTATCAATAAAACCTCAGGAGTCAGGGTAAGCACCTGAATGATCAGAGAAGCAATGGAGAAGTGGCTAGTAGCCTCCTCTCTTTTTCCTTCCTCCATCCAAATGGGCAGAGAAGTTAATATGATTTTGTTATAGACAGAGCAGTAAGAGAGATAAAACCATTTTATTGACTATACCGAGAAATTACCTAAACAGACTCAATGATTACAAGTACTCATTTTACCAAATATTAAATAATATAATATATGTCAGGCTTACATTTTAACAGTTTAGAAATGCTTGTATTTTACTGTAACCTAAATTGGTGGAGTTATACATTTATGTACTTTTATATTATTGCAGATAATTCTCCAAGCCCCAAAACCAGGGAGGCATATATTTACTATAAAAAAGTTATAGTTTTAGCACATTTCTTGTCTTAATCCATGAATAATATTGCAGATACTGTTAATATTTAAGCAATGAAATAGCATGCATATTTATCTTATAATACATACTAAAAAACAAATACTTGAGCTTATTCAGTTGATTTTAATTTTAGTTGTTTTGTTTGTAAACTATTTTATAAGATGTATTTTTGCTTCAGAATAGTTTTAATAATGTGAATCATAGTATTTTAAACATTGATAATAAGAATATACTTTTGTTAAGAGCAAATAACATGAATTTGGCTACAAAATTTGACAATAAAGTATGTTTCTGCTAATTAAAAAAAAACACCTGGGTAAAATGGAAATACCTGTTTTAAATTTTCCTTAAGAACTTAAAATATCTTACTCTTCACTGTGAAATAATTGTGATTTCTTCTAACTTCACAAACTGTATCTGAATCATCATTGTTGTACTTGAGGAGATAAACTACACATTTGCGTGAGCTAGAACACATTCACTGCTTTGTCAGTTTGAGACATAAAGATTATACTAGCAAATACTGCAAAATCTCCTAATGTCAGGATATCTTCTTCAACACCACCAACACTAATGGGCCTCAGTACAAGTGAGATTTGCCACACACTAGACACCAGGCAATACTGCTAATCATGAGTATGTTATTTCTGATCACTTCAAAGAGTGGGTAGGGAGGCTATAAAAGCTGTAAAAGAGGGAAAAGGGCTCTGAAATGCCATCTTCCCAACAATACATAGCTATTATAATCATGAACTTTCAACTACTACAGAGTATTACACTGTGCCTGCCCCCAAAATGAGCCTGTTAACAGCAAGGAAAGGATGGAAGAGGAACTCACAGGGCCCTGCTTCTCACTGTTGAACTATTTCATGTGGATAGATTCAATGAAATGGGGAGTCACTGTCTACAGCTGTGTTCACACAGATTACCCTGATTAATGGTAATGGGTCATATAACAAATGAAAAGTCATGAATTTTGGAAAGGAACAGTTAGGGAAGATGGGGGTGGGAGTTAGTAGGGCTGGAAGGGAAATAAGAGAAGATGGGTAGGGAGAACAAATGGATTGCATTATGTACGTATATAAAATATCTATGAATTAAAAATTGAAAATATTCATATAACTAGTATTTATAAATAAAAACAAAGTTTTCTCTTGTAAAAAAAATAAGTTGTCCCTTTCATTTGAACTAAAATGATAAACAAAATTCCATGGCTAACTGAACACATGTCAGGGAGGAGTGGGGGGATTGTTCATAAGCTTTCCTTGTCACTGAGACCTGCTGTGGAGAGGACTGCACACTAACCACTAATTACAATATAGATTAAAGTGAACTTGAAGAATCAGAAAAGAAATTATTTAGGAACATGTCGAATACATCATTGAAAGGTGATGAGAAAGATCAAGGATTCTGAAGATGGCACCACTAAGGAGCTGGTCTAAATCATCATCAAAGCCTTGGTAGCAACATGGGTGAGGACATGCCTTCTTACTTGCCCTGTCTGCTGCTATCTCATTTGTAAGCCAGAGTCCATACCTATTATATTCATTGAGTGGAGGCAACTTTCAAAAGTGGTAAACTCCAAAACAAAGAAACCTTCTAGTGATTAGCCAAACAAAACTAGGTCTAATGTGCAATATCATGCTCATCTTGAGTTATAAAAACTCACCAGCTACTCCAAACCAAGAGTGCACAGGGTTACCTCCCTTAATATTAGTAAATGTCTTAAGTGTATTAAGGAAGATATCAGCAGCACAGTGCAAACATAAATATCATTTTGACACCAGGCTGGAGAGATGGCTCAGTATTTAAGAACACTTGCTGCTGCTCCACCAGAGGACGCTAGTTTGGTTCCCAGCATCCACATAGGATGGCTCACAGTTGTCTGTGACTACAGATCCAGAGGACATGACACCCTTTTCTGGCCTCTGTGTGCAACTGTACTCAAATACACAATTAAAAGTAAACAAAAGCTTCATCTCATGAGATAAAAGTAATGTACTCATTTTCTTACTTTAATAAAGACATCAAGTGGTCACTTTCTTTCTCTATCTCATACTTCATAGAAATCTCTGCCTGGCGGGGCAGTGGTGGTGCACGTCTTTAATCCCAGCACTTGGGAGGCAGAGGCAGGCAGATCTTTGTGAGTTCGAGGCCAGCCTGGTCTACAGAGCGAGATCCAGGAAAGGCACAAAGCTACACAGAGAAACCCTGTCTCGAAAAACCAAAAAAAAAAGAAAAAAAAAAAAGAAAAGAAAAGAAATCTCTGCCTGTAATTTCATGTCTCTGGGTGTGCCTGTGCCTTGACTTTTACAGCTTTGCTATTTGACATATTTCTTAAATATATTCTCTGTAAAATCCTGATAACTAGAATATGTTGAAAAGCTAAATTTCAGGTTACCTTTTAGAGAGTCCAATGACTGATTTTTATATTATTAAATTCAGTAATAATAGCCAAAATTAAAAATAAAATGAATATATGTACAGACACACACGCATATAATCAATTAGTATTTCTTGCATGGAGGCAACATCACTGTTCTCACATATAGTGTCTAGCACTTGAAAACTTGCACACTTGACAGGAATAGATGAAACCTACTAAGAGCTACAAAAATGTCGTGTCCCCATCAGCACACATAGAAAGTTTCTCACAAAAAACAACGAATAGAAAAATTTCCAAAAATATCAACCTTTCAGTGAATGAAAGATTTTCAGTTCTACATTTTCTCCTCTAGAATCAACCATATAATCTGAAATGATTAATAATGACACTTATTCTATTTTTAATGGAATCCAAATACTGAGCACTCTCCAGTTATCCCCAGCCCATTACATGTAGTGTATTCGTGAATTAGGAATCGAAAGTATTGTCCCTATTTCTAAGATAAGGTCTTAAATCCATTGAAAATCAATTGCATGTTAGTGGATGCTTGTACTACCTGCTCTGAGGCTTGGGGATCATTAAGGACACAGGGTGGAAAGAATTTAAGAGTCAAAAGGAGGAGAGCAAGGCTATGAAATGCTATCTTATGGGCCTTACCCAGACAATGCTTTCATGATCTTAAAGCAGCTGTGGCTATATATACAATAAATATACACAAGATTGAGACTACTAACAGGCCACCACCGATCAGGGAAGGGCCCATTGGGTCTGAACTACTGGCTACTTATAGATTATGGGGGAGAGACAGTCGTTGTATTCAGCTTTATACCCTCTGAGTCACCCACAAGGTTCCAATGAGCAGTTCTGAACCCATGATTATGCACAGAATCCCAACTAAACTCAGTGGCTATCAAACCAGAAATGAATGATTGAAAGGGCATTACATTATAGGGGGGAGGGGCTTAACAGAAGTGAGAGGGAGACTAGCAATGGGAAGGCAGTAATCAGAATGTAATGTATACATGAATAGAATTGCAAAATTCAAAGAAAGTTTTTAAAAATGCACACGAGAGGTTTCAGGACCTTTTAAAAACTAATACTTGAAGTTTTAATTTATCTAACATGTGCAGTTTATCCTTTCAAACAATGGTGACTGTAGGTGTGTCTCATTTTGGTATCTCATATAAACTTCTGAAATGAAAATCAATTGTTCTTATGGCTAGCTATCCCGTGTGTCTGCAGAACTTCCTCGGAGTACACATGACATACCATGCTTTAAAAGAGTTCCTAACTTTTCAAAGAGATAATTACATAATCTGCTGACATTTTCTGGATTTGCTATGTATGCGTGCATTATTGTTCTCCCATTAAACTGCAAGAGGCTGGTGAAATGCCAATAGCATGAGAAAAGACCACGTTGACATTTACTGTGGGTCATCTTCACGGACAGAACACCCACCTTCCACTTGAATGCCCTGCCCTAGTGTGCAGTCATGCTCCTGATGCACTGCTTCTCTGAAGGTTCTGGGGAATCGTTGATGAAGAAGGGATAAAAGAGCAGGATGTAATTATACTTGTCAAGATTCTTCTTGAGAACCTTTATTTGGACAATTTGTAAAAATTGGAGGCAGCTAATTTTCTAACTAAAGACATAATTTCTCTTTAAAACCATTAGTGCATGGAAATCATAGCATGGGTCTTGGGTGATCGGGACTGAAGCATTCGTCATTGCTGGGTGGAAAGACAGTAAATGGGAGAATTGTGAAGTAGGGCAGAAATCAAAAGCTATGGAGCCTGCCTTGTGTGTGTGTCTCTGCATGTGTATGTGGGTGTCTCTGTGGGTGTATGTGTATGTTTGTGTATGTGCACGTGTGTGCAAATGTATGATTGTGTGTGCCTATATGTACATGTGTGCCTATATGTACATGTGTGCATGTATGTGCATGTAAGTGTATGAGCATGTGTATGTGCACATGTGTGTCTGTATATGCACATGTATGTGTATATGTCCCTCTGTGTATAATGTGTTCATGTGTGTATGTGTAGATATATCATGCATGATGTCTATAGAGGCCAACCACTAGGTACTTCCAGAATTGCTCTCCACTTTAATTTTTGAGACAGAGTTTCTCACAGAACCTAGATTTGACACAGTCATTCAACTGGACAAGCTCTGGGATTCCTCCTATCTCAACCTCCTCAGATCTTAGATAATAACCACACACCAATATTCCTAGATTTATATATATATATATATATATATATATATATATATATATATATATATTTTCCAATGGGTTTCAAATCAGAAATGAATGATTGAAAGGGAAATATGAGGAGGAAAGGCTTAACAGAAGTAGGGGGAGACTAAAAAGGAGAGCAGTAGTCAGAGTACAGTTTATACATGAATGGAATTGCCAAAGAATATATATATATATATATGATCAAATATATATAATCTTTAATATATAACATATCTTTGTGTATATATCTTATAATGATTTTATATTTATATACATTGTATCTTGATCACATCCACACCCAGATCCTCACTCCCACTTCCTCAGACCCCCCCACTAATAAGTGTCCTTCCATTTTTCATGTCTTATTTATTTTTATGTCTCTTAGTTATGGTTTCCTGCCTGAATATGGACAACCTGATAGTTGTACACAGAAGCATAAAAGACTACGAAACAGCTATAATTAGTCGACATCTTGTGCAGGTCTTGTTTAAGTAACCATAAATGCAACATCAGTTCAGCAGCCATGTCTTGTCTAGGAGATAACATTTCACAGCACTCCTTCCCATCCCCCAGCCCTTAAATTCTTTCCAACTCTTCAGCAGTGGTTTCTGAGCCTTGCAGGGTGGCTTGTTATAAATGCCTTATTTAAGGACACTCAACAGTTACTTACTATCAGCACATTGACCAGTTCTTTCTCTCCACATCAGCTGCTGTCCACTGCAAATAGGAGCTTCTGTGACCAAGGTTCAGAGCAGTATATATATATATATATATATATATATATATTTTTTTTTTTTTTCGAGACAGGGTTTCTCTGTGTACCTTTGCGCCTTTCCTGGGACTCACTTGGTAGCCCAAGCTGGCCTTGAACTCACAGAGATCTGCCTGGCTCTGCCTCCCAAGTGCTGGGATTAAAGGCGTGCGCCACCACCGCCCGGCCCAGAGCAGTATTAATCAACAAGTAGAAACATAAATATTTATAAGATAGTTTACCAGCATGTGTGTGTCATGGAATAACAGTAGTAGATGTCCCCACAAGGCCCATCCATGGTCTTTGGGTCAGGTTTGCCATACCAGGCACGATATCCCTCCTTTGGAATAGGCCTCAAATCTAATTAGAAAACAGTTGGTTAACCTCCAAACTATCTTGCAACTATTACAGTTGTCAGTACGCTACAAAACCTTCCTGACAGATCAGGTTTGTACCATGCATGGTACACTGCTGGGTAAATCAGTTGTAGCTTTTGTCCATGAGTAGTCCACAGAGCATCTTTGAGTGCTCTGAAATCTAGCCAGCACATCTGAGTTTTTAGGTGAGTTTTGGAGAATCTACCCCAGGTCCTTAGCCATTTCTTCAGGTTCTGGAGCCTTCTACTTCTTATTTGGGTGGAAAAAGACTGAGTCTAATATTAACTATTCTATTTTGAAATAATAATGGCATTGAAGTCACAGGGAGGTTTTGAATTTTTAAATACAGCAGTTTATCTGAGATACATTAGCTCTGTAACTAAAGCGACACTGACTATAATATTGAATTTATAATCAACAACCATATGGGGCAAGATCCTGACATATAAGGTCATGGCTGGCAATATTTGGATGTGAGCTCTAACCAGCCATGAATTTGCTGTGTGTTACTTAGAACAATCAAACTCTTGGTGTGTCACTTTGTTTTTTTCCAGCTGTAAAATAAAAAGAATCCCCAAGAATTTACAAACTCTTGCTTTCGGGAGGAGGAGGGTGCTAATGATGTTGTCTGTTTGCCTGCAGATTGGTTGTCTGACTCTTGCTTCAGTGTTCCATTCTGTCATCAGTGGATATCAGTGGTTCCCGGTTTTGACTTTGGAGACTGAGTACACCTGGCCACTTGCCGAACAGGTCAAGGCTTTCTTGGCTGATCCATCTGTATTCTGGGCTGATGCCCCTGCGCCTGCCCCAACCAATGCTGTTCCTGCACTGCTGTACTCCCAGGCAAGCATGAAGCCAAAGAAGAGCTGCAGGACTCAGATGAGGACATGGGATTTGGTCTATTTGACGAATCCTCTCAAAGCAACCAACTAAGCCAGCTTAGTTTGAGAAACATGGAGACAGAGTCTTACTTCTCTTAAAAAGAAAGGGAAAAAGAAGTTTACAATTCACATATATTTTCTTTACATTTTTTCATACAGAATTCAGAGACTAGTTCCCCAACTTTTTAAATAAAATACTTTCATTTGGAAGTTATATTTTTAGCAGTGTGCTAGTGATGTTAAGAGTAGGGAGTTTTCAAAGCTAGAAAATCTTAGGCAGGTGTTTAATTGGACTAATTAGGCAACATATAGTCACTTCCGGTTTCCTATGAGCTCTTTGTGGATGCAGATAAGCAACACAACTGATTGCCTAATTAGACTATTTAAAACTTACTTCTTTTTTTATACCCAAGATTTTTTTAAACTCACAATTACAAACCAAAGCATAATATGTGGTCTGAAGTCTTACATTTTCTTCTTGTTCTAATCAATGATTTATACATTAATCATTCAATCTATCCCTATTACTACTGTATAGAAAGAGATATAAATGCACACCTAAAGCTACACCAATCAATATAGGTATAGATTAGATATAGATACAGATATAGATAGATAGATATCCGATATGAAATTCACCAGAAGTTCATCTTAGTGTTTTCTCATCAAAAAAGAGTTACCTAGAGCCAAAAATTGAAAGTTATTCTTTAAATATAAGCAACCACAAAAAAACGTTATTATTGGAAACCTACGAACTATTGGCTAACTTTTAAATGGTCTATGTATGTATCACTAAAATTCTTCTTCTGGTTGGGACCCAAACAATGTTTATCTACCTATCTTCCTAAGGTCCTAAAACCAAAATGAAGTATGAATAGATCAAACTTCACTCTGGAGCACCAATGAATTCCCAAGACATACTTACAGAGCAATGGGTGAGGGGAGACAGGCAGGACTGTGAGTGGCCTTAAAGATATGGCACTAGAAGTTCTGAACCAGCATGGATTATGACACCTCTACAGCCACATAGCTAGGGACATTCCTCTCAGATCTTTCTTGCCTATATATTACAGCTACACCCCTGAAGTTGCATATAATTAGGATAGAAATCCATACAACTGGTTAAAGAAAGTGGCTAGATATGAGCTGAGGTCCAGTGACCCTCCTTGCCCCTCCTTCAGTGGAGGAACATCAAAAGTCAACACGCCCAGTTGCCATGATCTTTCGAAAATCACACAGATGATCGGATGAAGATGCTGTAGCTGTATGACAGCATGTTTTCCAAAATTAGCACAACCTATGCTCCCATATTGAAAAGATGATACAAACCAATGGGTCCTCTGGCCTATAGCAGGTGTGAGAGGTAACTGGGTTCACATATACTTCATTAGCAACACAATCCACTCATTCAGTGGCTTTGACTAGTTCTTCATGGACACACATAGCAACTCAGGTATCATGGCTGGAAGAAGGACTGTGGAAGGTTCATATTAAATCTATGAGTAATAGAGGTTTTAATGGAAAGATTACAAAAGGCATTAAGGTGCTAAGATGAAACAATTCCAGACAGTGAATGGATAGATTAAAAATGAGTGCTGAGCCTTCTCTATCTACCCATCCCAGGGAGGGTTCTAGAACAAACAACAACCAAAAATAAGAGAGCAAACAGACTTCTCCAGGGATGTACAGAGCATCTAACCATAATGTAAATTTTAGGTTTCCTTCATATGGTCTTTCCACTAAGATGTACTGACTATTATAGTATGAGCATTTGAACTAAAACAAAAAACTCTGAGCTAAGTGAGGAGAGAACAGATAACAGAGTCAGAAAGCCACATGGAGAGTGATGCTGGTGCTGTGCTGCCACAGGCCCTTCTGCACCATGACATTCCTGGTTGGGTTTCACAAGACCAAAATTAGTAATATCCCATGGACCAGACTTGAGATGGAGGCCGAGGAATTGCATGCTGCCAATGATAGCTCAGGCTAGGCAGCCATGCTGATACTCTGATGGTACAGGGCAAGCTGTCCATCAAAAGCAATAGCCAGGCAATAAATAGCCGAAGGATGTGGAGACAAGATTCAGATCTTCTGGCCTAGTAAGAAGAAAACACAAACAGGAACAATGCACAGATTCAGGCACAAGGTCCCTGAGTTTTAGTCTAAACTTCAATACTATGAGTAGCAGTGGAAATGAGTTGAAAGCTTAGTCCTAAAGTCAGATCAGTGTAGTAGGAGCCAGCACTGCTAGGACGCACATGAAGGCATTCACTGTCACCAGAGAACGTGGCAAGTGGCCATCAGGCTCAGTTGGAGAACAGTAATCAGAAAGCCTGTCTCAAGAATGCTTACTGCTCCTTGCATGACTGATGTGGAAGCCATGTATGAATTCACCCTTGAATCAGGCCAGCTGCAAACAAGCCTAGTCTTCTCCAGAAAGCCAGAGCCATACCTACATACAACACATAAGGAGCTAGCCACTTGCTGACAGGTGTACTGTTGGGAGCTCATTTGGTAGAGAGTGTTCATGTATATGCCAATCACAATGTCAAAACAGGAAGAGAGTAAGACGTTAGCATCCTGACAATGTCTCACCAGCTGTCTGCTCTCAGTAGTAATAGCAATGACAGTGGGACAAAAGCAGCAGACATCCAGAGGTGACGTGCGATAAACAAAGCAAATGAAAATCTTCACAAGACAAGGGAAAGCCTGTAAATTTGTTTCAAGAGAGCCCTATTATGAATCCTTTCAATTTTTTAAAACTTCTATCTCTCCAGGATCAACAGACCTTGGAGAACTAAAGGGTGATGTAAAGTTAGAGGTAGGAAGATGGATAGTCACCTGACTGCTTACCTCTCTAGCAGATAATGTTTATGTACATGCCAAGAAAATTAAAAATTAAGAAAAGAGGCTAGAGTGATACATATTGAGCATATATTGACCTTGAGAGGACCCAAGTTCAGGCCCTAGGAGCCACATGGTGCTGCTTGCAACCACCTCGAACTCCAGCTCCGAAGGATCCAAGGCCCTCTTCTGGCCTCTATGGTTACTGCCCTCATGGGCATATTCCCCCACTACATACACACACATACATATAATTTTTTAATTCTTAAAAAAAGGGAGAAGAAAGGCCTCTGCAAAGATTACAAAACCAATTTGCCCATTTATTCTTGGACTTCCTTCTCTATTGTTTCTAATAATCCAAACTTTCTTTGAAACAGTCAGGCCTCAATATCTATGAGTTTCACATACATGTATTCAACTGAGGTTTGAAAAGAAATAATTTATCTGCATAAAACATGTGCAAATCTTATTTTACTGCTATTATTTCCTAAAAAATACAGTGTAGAAACTGTTTATATTCACATTTATATTATACTGGGTATTAGAAATAATTTAAGATATCTTAACCATATTAGTAGATTATATATATACATAAAATATACACACACATATCTTTTGGGCATTTTATAGGAAGGATTTTTGCATCTTTTGGACAGTAAAGGACACAATGGATCCAATGGATCCAATTTAGATACTAAGTGTCAAGTGAATTAATACATAATTTTCTTAAAATAAAACTTATGGGTCAGAGAGTGGACTCAGTCAATAAGGGAGATCTTTGATTGGTATGTAAAATGAATAAAACTTTTTCTTATTAAAAACAGAACATATATTGCCCTTGCACAAGACCCATGAATCAACTAGATGGCTTACAATCACCTAAAAATCAGGGGACTATGTACTGAGAACCTACTCTGTTTAAATGACCACCAATATGAGAGCAGTGAATACGCTCAGGCAAACAAGAAAAGGCATTGTCTTTCAACTGACACTGTTTAGAAAATGAGGGAGGGAAACACTACCATTGTAAACCTCAGCAGATGATAACAACAATCTTAGCCAGTGTGATAGGGAAACCCTGTCCTCTGGACAGGATGAAATTGTGGTATTCTTTAAAGGAAGGTCAGCACCGAAGATAATTAGTTCAAGTATCTGAGAAGATAACACACTCTACAAGCACCACTGAGCAGCACTCCAGACTGACAGCTCCTTGAGGTGTTTGAGGCCATTTCTTACTCTACTGTATTTGTTAACCCTTCCATATGCTACATCAACACATCAGCTAATCACCTGGCCACATTATTCTCATGAACACTTTGAGATCATAATCATTCCCATTTTACTCCCCCCTCCTCCAACAACACAAGTACAAGCATTGCTTCTATACTAGCCAATAAAATTCAGACTCTCTTGTATACTCACTCTACTAGTCCTTTTTAGACTTGAGTAGTTTAGTAAGCATTTCTAAAATCAATTTCTCTCCTCTCTCTCTCTCTCTCTCTCTCTCTCTCTCTCTCTCTCTCTCTCTCTCTCTCTCTCTCCCCCCCTCTTTTTCTCTGTGTGTGTGTGTGTGTACATGTGGATACATGCATGAGTGCTCATGTGTCATGGCACATAACAGCATAGAGGTTCAAGGACAACCATTAATGTAGGTCCTTACCTTCTACTTTGTTTGAGACAGGAAGTCTAGTAGCTTACATTACATAGGCTAGGCTAGCCTGGCCTATGAACTTCCAGGGCTTTCCTATGTCCATCTTTCATCTCTCAGTAGAATTGGTTG
>CABHPH010078016.1:0-10553 GCA_902168325.1 Peromyscus nudipes
CTGCCTGCATGCCAGAAGAGGGCACCAGATCTCACTATAGATGGTTGTGAGCCACCATGTGGTTGCTGGGAATTGAACTCAGGACCTCTGGAAGAGCAGTCAGTGCCCTTAACCGCTGAGTCATCTCTCCAGCCCCCAACCTGTCATTTTTTAAGTCTAGTTGGGATGAGCACAACTGATTGATGTGGTTGTTAAAAATAACCTATTTCCTTGTGACAAGCCAGAAAATGTACTTTAAGCAGGTGAACTGTACCAGGCAATAGTACAGGAAATGGAGTAAGCTTTCAAGTCAAGACTGCTTGGATCTGAATTCAGTTCTACCACTTATCTGTTCTGCGACCTTGAGCAACAAGTTACTTCAAATCCTTATTCCTTAGGCTCCTATAAAATGTGAAGAGTACTACCTCATAGGGCTGAGTGAAGATTAAACAATCTGTGGGAAGCATTTAGCATGCTGCTGTGGTACTTCAAAAGAACAGAGGCCAAGCATGTCACTGCCATTAAGACTGAGAAAGCCTAAATGCCTCCACAGACACAGAACAGTTCATCAGTTAAGTTTTGAAACTGAAGTTTACTCATCTGTTAAACAAAGGTTGATTAAACCAGAGCAGGAGGCAAACGGGACTCACTAGGAGAAGCCCTTCCCACTGGGGTCCTCTCTGCGCCCCCATCTAGAAATCCTCACCCTCTCAGGTGCAGTGAAGTACCTGTTTGCTGCGACTTGACAACGTAATTATCTGGGGCCTTGGAAAGAGCAACAAAACCATCTTTTGGTGGAAACTTAAATTCTTCTTCACCAAAGTTAAATTTCAATTCAGCATTCTGGCATTGAATAAAAGAAAAAAAAGTTTAACTGAATGGCAAACCGCCCAGTAAAATGTAACAAAAATCAAACAGTTTAGATCACAACAAAACTTCTAATTACCTTCAAAACACAGGCAGGGAAGAGCGCTTGGTTTTTTATATGTGCTGGTATTTCAAATGCCAGACCAAGATCTTTTCCTTTAAAACAAATAAACAAACAAAACCAGAGAAATTAAAAAGAAGAATTTCCACATACACAATGAAATCTAACAATCTGCCTTGCTTTCTCATGCTCTCTGAAACCCATGGATAAAAGTGGGCTGCCTAGAGCAAACCTATTTACCGCCTGACTTCACTAACTGTTCCCTCTTCCTGTCTACGTATCTAATTACTCCCTATCTACAAGACCTCTGCCTCTACAGACTTCGCAGCTCACACACACTCCCACATCAGTCACAAAACCCTCCCCTGAATCCACAGCTCCTTCCATTTAACTTACATTTTTCCTCTCACTTATCAAGTAAAATCCCTGATGCCCACTTTAGGACATGCATCCCTCTTTTCATCCCACTGTCTACATGTCTGACTCATGCTCACCAACCTCCCTGCCCTACCAAAAATGGCTATCAGGTACCAAATGCCACAGCAAACTGTCACTCCTGTCTCTCTTACAATGCCTTCAGCAGTACTGGGCACAAACCGACGTCCCCCTCCTCTGGGAAACACTGTCTTCCCTTGGGTAGCCGGAGTCCATGCACCCCTGTTCTCTCCTCCTCTTCCTCTCTGCTAGAGTCTCCTTAGTTGGCCAGCTTTTGGGCAAAGGACACCAGGCCTTGGCTCCTTACTAGTATTCAGGTACTCTTCCCACCTCCTAGTCTGTTTTCAGCACAGCTGGCCCATGCTGTTGCCACTACTCTGTTAGAACTCCAGAGGAACAAAAGCAACATTCTCTCCCTGCAGCTCAGGCACCTGACGCACGTACCTCCTCGCTGTTGCTCAGGCAGGGTGGACACTTTCCCTTTGCTCTTCCCTCTGCCTGAAACGCTCTTCAGTTCCCAGCACAACCCCACCCAACTGACGCCCTTTTAAATGTCTTCTCATCAGCAGAGCCTTCTCTAAGCACCCTACGGAAAAGCACAAATCCCCACACAGCCCTGCTTTTCCTCTCCTTCCCACCTAACGTTTGATCTGTAAACAATGGATGTCTGCCTCTCCTCATCAGTGGGAAGGCATCACAGAGCTAACCTTCGTCGGCTCCACCTCCGCTTGTGACTTATAACTCACTAGTACACAATGCACACAGCAAACACTCAACAAACCACTGAAATGAAATGTGGTGAATCGGGCAGAGGACTGAAGAAGAGAATCCAAGAACAAGAATCACATTTTTTCTCACTGGTAAGATCCAGAGCACTTACCATTCTTGGAGAACTTCACATGCCCTTTATCAATATCTAAGTAGCATCCGATGGTATCGTGCATGGTGAATTCCTGAGAACCCAGAAAGTGAAATGTTATTAATGGAAAGCAAGACCTGAAGTGAGGTAGCAACCGCAGACAACAGCATCCAAAGCACACTGGGGTTTCACAAGAAGTTCTCTAATGGTAATCAGGGCATCAAAATGACTGTCACAGAAGGGGATGGCGGCCACTCCTGTAATCCCAGCACTGCAGAGGCTGAGCAGAAGGACCACCAGGCACCTCGGTGACAGAGTAAGATTTTGTCTAAAACAATAAACCACCAAAAACAGTATACATCATCATATCTCAAGTAGACATATCTGACAGGCTTATCAGAATCAACATGATATTAAGGATTACTGCTATGGATTTAGGCTCAGAGAACTATACTTAAAGTCTTCATAATCAAACTAAGAAATGAAAATAACAGATAAGATCCAATGTCAGAATGAGGAAAAGACATAACATACTTTGGATGGACTAATAAAATTTTAAGTACTATCTATTTATTTAGTCTTAAATAAACAAATTTCTTTTTCAAGTCCAAACCTGAACTATCTCAATCATGTCATAATTGATCAAGAACGCAAGAAGACTTACAAACGCTGTTTCAACAAACAGCATCACCGCTTACCTCTCCGTAATTATCAAACTGTTTATTATGGGATTTCTTTCCTGTTCCTCCGAAGCCAAATCCAAACTTGTCAGTACCTAGATTTGAAACAGTTTATTAGAGGTCTGAGCTTACCAGGAGAATTAAGAGTCCTGTGAAAGAAGTGCTTTTACCCATGCAGTCTGAGAGACACAACGGACAAGTTTCCCTGTGCTTCTGAGTCCGGCGTCATCTGGGGCGTTTCCAGCCGACGCAGAATGTACAACATTACAGACACAAGCAACTGCCTCACCCTTGGCTTTGGTCACTAACAAACTCACAATAACTCAAGTGTCTCTGCAGTAGTGTACGTTTCAAGCACGCTAAGTTCAGCCTGATCTTCATTCATTCTGAATCTTATTCTCCCTGACTCCACATTGTCAGAACATGGGGTGTGGGTGCTAACAGGAAGCAGTAACTTACGTCAAGTCTTTTCTGGAACCGGGTAAGATAGAGATAAATATTTTTTGTGTCCATAAAATTAAACCCTAATACAGTGAAGTCGATATTAATTTGTCTCCCAAATAATACTATGTTAACAATGAATAAATATAAAGCAGTTCAGTTACTGCAGAAACACTCACCGAGGTCTAAGGAGGCCTGCATGGTAGACCACCCAACTCTGCACAGCCCCTGGTCATGACAGGATACTTCATAGTAGTGTTTCCCTGGAAGGGTCAAATTCCATGAGATTGACACAAACTGCACACATATGCCCCATTTACCAGCTCCCACTGCTTCTGAGCTACATTTGCATGTGACGGAAGCATGGGTCTTTCTGTACCATTACGACTGTTCAGATCGTTGCTTTAAAGCGCCTAAGGGAAATTCGCGTGCTGACAGTCAGGAATGCTGCTCAAATACCTTTCAGCAAGCCTTTGGTCGCTCTGCACCCATGCCATTCCTTCACTTCTCTGCTCTGACAACACAGGCCGTCTGACCCAATTGCTAGACGTGAGAAAAGCACACACAAACGAACGTCAGTACAGGCCACACACACCGTCATCATGAAATCAAATTATAACCAGTCTCATCAATAATAGTTTCACTTGTCAGAGTGTTCCAGAGTTTAAGATTGCTGATTCCTAGATGACAGCAATGCTTCCTCTTTACCCCTGCATCTCCTGGGCTATGCTGGTCACTAGGTTCTAGACTCTTACCATTAGGACAAGAATTCCCACAATGAATCCCAGAAAGATGAGCACAACCCCTAGACTGCTGGCCTGAAATAACAGCCTCATGGCCAACACACACGTTTAGACACAGCCATTCTCTAGGCTGTGAGGACAAGAGTCCTACGAGATGCCATGGGACCCATTCATCACAATTTGCTGCCTTGAGTATTTAGTAACAAGCACACAAATACCCAGGTGTGTGTTACTGGGTAGTACTGGGGGCTCTACGAGGTGAGGTTTTACATTACACAGAGTCAGACAGATCAGTAAATAAAGAGTTAGCCCTTGTCTATACTGGGAAGGAGCTGTATCTTCTGCCCATTCATGTTTCTAAGTCAGTCGGTACCTGGTAAAGAACAAACTTGTACAATTCCACTTCATCAACCATCTTACCTCACTTTTCAGAACTGTTCAGTTCTTACTCGTGGGATAGTGAGTATTATAAACCTTTGTAAAAGGGTCTCTAGTGAACTGCGGGCAACCCAGCACTTGGGGGAGAGAGAGGCAGGAGAGGCAAGAGTTCAAGAAAGGGACCAAGAGGAGACAGGTAGATGGATGCTTGAAATTAGAACAAATGTCTGCACAAAGGGAAATCCCACTGAGTCCTACTAGTTTATACAATTAATGCGCTAATTAAAATAATAAACAATAACTAATGCAAACATTCTATCTTTTCTTTTATTATTTCTAAGTCTTCTATTAGAGTTAGAAAAGTTTTTCTTGTACTAAATTATACATGCTAAACTGTATGCATGCATCTACACTCACATTTTTATATATGTATGTATGCACAAACACATACATATAATTTAAATCTCAAGTACATGTGAAACTTATTTCTAGTTATGATATGTAGAAGCCAATTTCCTCTTGCTCCAGATGGATCACCAATGGCGCCAGCATCTCTTACTATATAAATATCTCTTTTCCCCACCGAAATACAACACTATAATACTACACTTTTCGTGCACATTAAGTTGTCATATACACCAGGATTTATTTCCATTATATTTTGCCGTTTACTTCTAGTTCAGCACTTTACTGTTTATCTTTAGTGACTATATTCTAGTCTCTGGAAATTATATCATGCACAACACTTTTTCACAATGAGTAGGTCAAATGTATCTACTTACCAAAAGCAGACCCTCTGTCATATGGGTTCATCTGCCATTTGTTGAGCACTAAACAAATTAATATAAGAAAAAGTGAGCTATAACCATATGAAATATATAGCTCTATGAAAAGTTTGTATTTTATATATTACTGCCTTTGACTCAACATGGTTTTGCACATCATTTGTAATTTATACATATATGTATGTAGCTGTTTTTCTTAAAGACAAAACCAACCCTGAAAATCAAAAGGTGTCAAAGACAAGGCCCATTTGGGACTAACGCCTGTCTCCCTCCTTGTTTCAGTGCACTTCGTATACAGGACACTGATCTTTGTCCCTAATAAAATGAAGTTTAGGTAACTAAACAACCCGACCTTAAACATAAAGGAAATAAATGACCTCCTCGGCCAGTCCTTTATTTTAATTTATTATGAAATTCTCAAGTCCGACTGTTATTTTTCTTCCAGTTTTTATATGATCGGTATTTTTCCTTTTCTAAAGTATCTTAATAGCCCATGAATAATAAAAAAATTACAGTAACTAAAGAGACCCTACATGTATTTTAGCCCACCTTCCCGTCCAAGGCGGAAATCCTTTCTGGATCATGTCTGATCAAGAGCTACCTATCCAGTTTAAATACTTTGAACGTCTGTCTTCCTTAGGGCGCTCTCTTGTCGGCTAACCTGAAGTTCAGAAACCCTGCACATTACATGTAAGCTGTTCTGGGCCTGCTCCCCAGGGAAATCATTTTCTTTCCACATTTCTTTAGGCATTGGCTGTCACCTCCTTTGTCCTTCAAGTTTGTAAATCTAGGTTTGTGCTTCCTCATCAGACATGAGTTTTAGACCCATCCTACTTCTGCTTAGCCATTTCAGAAGCATTCCTGACTAGTAACACCTTTCATAAGTGATGGCATATGGCTGTTAAAAGCTCTGAAACTATTTTAAAATAGGCCAACGGTGTAGTTATATTCATTGTCCATCACACAATTCATTTACTAAATTAGTTCATCCTCTGTGAATTATTATTTTCATATCAAAAGGAAAAAGTTGATATGCCAAGTTCATTCAACTTAAACTTGCTATTTTCCACAATTCTGTTTTGTAACATAAAAGAAGTTACTTCAAAATATACAACAAATATATATATTTGTTAAAGTGTAGCAGAAGCAGAGATGATGAAATGAAGGTGAGATTATTCACAGTGGACTAAGAGGGTCAGCCTCCATGGAACGAAGACAAACAGCACTCTGCACAACACACCAATTCTTCCTTAGTCTTAGGCAGACAGTTACATACGGATGGAGAAACACAAAAACAACTGAAGGTAAATTCCAAAAGTGGTGTGTTCTCAAAAGAAGTACTATTCGTATTTTAGGATGGACGGTTCACTAGTTAGGTCGTAATGTCACTTGTTACCCTTGTTTCCTGGACACAACACTGCAATGCTGTGTGTGCTGTAGACATGGGCAATTAAATGCACACCCCAAACTTAAACCAGCAAACAAGAGAATGACTAATTTACAAGAAGAGAAAATATCAATATAATAATTACCTGAAGCACCGGTTTTAATAGTTGTTTTCCCTTTCTTTCCTTCCTGTTGGTCTTTCAGGGTCTCATACACGATCTGGATAACTGGAATACTAAAAGCCTGTCAGAGAGACGTGGTCTATGTTAGCAGTCAGCTACTGATAATAGTAGTCAGGATAATGGCCAAGGCTATGCATGCACATTAGAAACTATCCAGAGGACTGCCCTTATTTCATTTACCCAAACCTAAATGCCAATCAGATAATCAAGGGTTGACAGACAGAAGCCAGCTGATGTCCTACAACACACAATGACTAACTTCAATATGAACATAAAGCAAACCACACAAATGCCATCTGCTCACACTGCTTCTCTAGTATAGGTCAAAAGTGGACACATTTTCTGGATGCAATCTTTTTATTTTAAGAGCATTAAACTTCTGAATTGCCTGTAAATATTACAGAATCCATGCCTCTTTCTGTAAGGCCTCTTTAAAGCTACATTCTTAAAACCATACTCTTTACAGACCTTCACAATTTGCCAACAAGAGAAATATTGCTCTGAATTGTTGTGCTGGCTAGTTTCATGTCAACTTGAAATAAGCTACTGTAGCTAGAGTTTTTCTCTCTGGCCTCGCCAAGCCCCAGCAGTCCCGTAGCCCACTTATAAAATAAACATACAGATGCTTATATTATTTAAACTGCTCGGCCATTAGCTCAGGCCTACCATTGTCTAGCTCTTACTCTTATACTCAGCCCATTTTTGTTATTCTATATGTCGCCACGTGTTCCGTGGCTTTACCTGCTACCTTTACATGATGCTCCCTGGATGGCAGGCTGGCGTCTCCTCCTCTCTGCCTTCCTGTTCTCAATTCTCCTCTCTGCTAAGTCCCGCCTATACTTCCTGCCTGGCTATTGGCCATTCAATGTTTTATTTATCAATCAATCATCCACAGCAACCTATAGTCATTGAAGGGAGGGAATCTCAGTTGAGAAATTGCCTCCATAAGATAGATCAGGTTGTAGGCAGACCCATGGGGCATTTTCTTAATTAGTGATATGGGAGAGTCCAGCCCATTGTGGGTGGTGCCACACCAAGATGGTGGTCCTGGGTGCTGTAAGAGAGCAGGCTGAGCAAGCCACGAAGAGCAAGCCTGCAGGCAGTACTCCTCCGTGACCTCTGCGTCAGCTCCGGCCTCCAGGATCTGCCAGGTCTGAGTTCCCCCACTGGCTTCCCTCAATGGACTGCGATTTAAGATACAGAAGTCCTTTCCTTCCCAAGTTGTTTTTGTTCATGGCGTTTCTTCACAGCAATAGTAACCCTAATTAAGACAATGGCAAACCATCACTTCTTATATATTGGGGAGAGGGAGTGGGCTGTATTAATTAAATATTACAAAATATATACTGTTCAAAAACTCTAAATTCAGTTTTTAATTAAATTTAAATATATTACTTACACCAGTTTTTCCACTTCCTGTTTCTGCTGCCTGAATGGGGGGAAATTAACAGTAGTTTAAATTGTGAATTAAGAGATAAATTTAGCAAAATACCATGTAGAAATCTTGTAACACTCGACTACCTAACTCTATTTCTTGTCCATCAGGTCACCTCTCCCGCATCATTACGAATCTGTCTTCCTCTTTCCCTTTCCATTACTCACACCTAACTGAAGCCCTTGTCATTTGTATCTAATTGTTAGGGTATCCCAAGAGTATCTAGCCCTACAGATCTATACTACAACCTGCTGTACGATTGGTATTCGCAAAACCGTAATTCTAACTTGTACCTACTTAGCAACTTTTCATACTTCCCACTGCCAGCAAATGTACAAATGATTTAACTTGAGAAAGAATCCAATCTGACTAAATACGTATTTCTCATTGTACTGCAAGTGATAGCACCACCCCAGCTATATCTATTTTACGCTACCACCCACCATTCTCCTGCAAGAAAAACTGAAAAGCCACCCCAAGCTTATCTCCGCAGCTTCTATAGAACGCGCTGACCAGAGTATATGTGTTACAAATCCTGGTCAGTGAACAAAATTAATTTGGTAAAACAATTCCAGTCTTAAGCTTCTGAGATTTCTTAAAGTGCGGTGAACAGCCCCAGAGCATGTGTGCCCCAAACCACCAACCACCTTATTAATAAACATACCATAAGTACGTCACCTCCTCCTAGGATCAATGGGATAGATTCTGCCTGGATATCAGTTGGGAGACTAAAAGAATCACATTTGAAGAACTGTAGTTAGTTAAAAATAGAGAATCATCTAAGTTATTCAAGTCATGCTAAATCAACCTAAAAGAAATGGTACGTGGCAATCCAACCATTGTTTTTTTCCAGCTAGAATTAAAAGTTTGAAGGAACATTCTATGATGGAAAAAATCACTATGAACTGAATTTCACTTAGGTAACTAGAGAGAAGTAAATTTGATAAAAATGACACTAGAAAAGATACTTGTCACAAACGCCTGTGAGTTCTATATACTTACAGCCAATCCATCTCTTCCACCGCTTGTGCAATCTCAGGCATGACACCCATCTCTGAAAACAAAAAGTCATTTTAATAACCAAACTATTAACAAACTATAGTCTCTTAAAGGTGCTCTCATAGAAATGGGGAAAGGCTCTGAAGTTTGGCCCCTATATTGGACTTCTGTATAGTACTGCTGAGAGCACTGAGTTTTGGAGACAGATCTGAGTTCAGTCCAAGGTCTCGTTTTTTCAAGAACAAGACCTCAGGACAATACTATAAATCTATTTTCTCTGCGGAAGTGGGAAAACGTGAGGTAATTCCGTGACACCGCTGGCACTGTGCCATCGGCACATGGCCGTCGCCAGTGCTTGCTTAGCTCTCAGTGAAGGAGTAAAGACCTGACAGGCAGGCTGCTAGCCCTGCATCCCCAGTTTCACCGCGTGATAATGTAGCAGTTCTGTGTCCTGGCCAAGACCATCTCAACACCTTCTAGGATCTAAGGAAAATGAACAGCCCACATTTCATGGCAGCAATAATCAAAATTCTGTTCATAAGGCACTGTGTGTCTCAGACTAGAAGAGAGGTTTTTTTTAACTGTCCTTACTATAGAGATTTGACAAGTTTAAGGTAATGATGTTATTTACCCTGAGTTGACTATTATAAAGCATATTGCAGGATCAAAGCTTCACACTGTACCTTGTAACTACATACAAATACTGTTTCAATAGAAAACTTCAAAAGTTTAATCAGAAATTCTCAAATATAGGAGTAACGTTTGGTCACGTGTTTCAGAGTCTATTACACCCTACTCAACCTTGATATTGGGGTCCTTCTTAAGGTTATATAGCCTCACAGCCACCATTATACTGCACAGCACAAGGAGTGTGAAAGTATTTTCACAGTAATAACATTGCTTTAAGGAGGAATTTATTTCTTCAAGTTTGAGAAACAAAAACTGTTTGTATTTTTAACACAAAAAACAAATTCTGATTAACTGATGGGAGGGAGGGTTGCCAGCGCAGAAAACCTGAACAATGGGAATTATCAGGTGAAGATCTGGTATGCTAAGTCTATTTAAATAATTTTGCATAAAGGCCAGTCATAAATGGACAGGGTAGGCAGTTCCTGAGTGTTGTGATTTTATCATTCGTCAAGTGAAATCAGTTATAGTTAGGTAGATTACTTAACCTTCCCTTCCACAGATAAACTAAGTCCTAAAGAAGAACAACTAAACTGACCCGCCTAACAACTATGCCCTAGGGTCTAGTCCTCTTCTGTCTCCTAACGACAAATTAAAAAGAAAGTGATGGCCTTAAATATACTACACTGCAAGCTC
>CABHPH010078017.1:0-15619 GCA_902168325.1 Peromyscus nudipes
TTTAATTTTTCTTTGTGACTGCATGTTGGGGGCACAAAGGTAATTGAACCCACAGATGACTAAGGAAACCTGCAATGGTAAGCATGCATGGTTTATTTTTAAAGAAAAGGTATAAGACCTGGTTTTCACCCAGAAGGCTGGGTACTGGGGATGATAAATAGACTGTTGGTTTGTGATTTCTAAAGGGCCAGGCTATATCAAGCTCTCACAATCAAGACCAGGGATACTTAAGAGTCTAGATGACCCTTAAATTATTTATAGAGCTAGAAGCTCCCCCATGCTCTTGCAACCAGAACCAGAGGTGACTCATAGCCTAAATTACCTCTAAGCTATAAGTATGAACCCTGAGGAGTGAATGAACTGCTCCTCTGCTATGCCTTTTTTCTTCCAAATTTACAATGTCAGACCTGATGGGCCCTGTGGTGTTGTTAGGAGAAAATATGACAATGTCTTGCATCTCTGAGCATCAGTTTGATATGTCTCATCTCTCTAGGTGATGTGATTTTGTCTGGCTGAAGCATGTACTGGTTTTGAGCACGAGTCTCTACTTCGTTTTATTCCTATAGACCTCCACAATCTAACTAGTTGTACACTCTAGACCTACTTGAAGAGGCAACTATGTTGAATATCTCAAAATTCTATATAAACAAAAGACTCACTCATTTTATTAGTATATGTTAATAATATTTAATGATGTTATATAAAATAAGGGGTCTCATGACAATTTCTTTTGTGGATATGTATTTTGATCATATTCCCACACAACTATCCTGACTTTCTTCCACTCCAGCTGATACCTTCCAGACATTGGACCTTAAAATATGCTGTCTTTGTAACTCGAATGCTGTTTGTCAAAGTCTTCTCTCATCAGAGGCATGTATGTATGTCTTTAATATTTCACTGTAGACTTCCCATCAATTATAATGCTTTTGAAGATCTGGCAGAAGTAAGGTACATGCTATTTCTCACATCATTCCATTACTACGCTGCTGAAAAGTTAGTTCCTCTGAATTGAAACATTATCTTTTGGAAGTGGAATTATTCAGACTCAGGGAGAAAAGAAAACCTCAGAATTCTCAGGAATGTCCTGAAGCATACAAGATTCACAGATTCACAAGGACCCTCCAAAGTTATATGAGTAATAACAATAGCTGAGGAGATGAGACCCTTCAATTAGCCAAGTGTCCTATAGGTTGTATAGGGAGCTCCAGGGATGCAGCTTTCATGAGTCATTGAACATGCTACTTTGGGCTTTTGGTAATGCAGCCACTTCTGACTCACCCATGCTCCCATAGTTACCCTTCCTCCATAATTCCTCAAGTAACCCTAATAAATCCATCAGTTCAGGAAAATAGATCTGGCTGGGTCATTTATTGGATCTGTCAGTGGTGCCCTCTGTGAGATCAGCAGATGCTTGCTCGTATCTCCCCAGAAAGAGTCACACAACCTATCTACACAATAACAATCCTAAAATATGGTTTCTATTGCTGTGATAAAACCCCATGACCAAAAGCAATGGGGAGTGACAGATGTTGGCTTAAATCATTTATGTATACCAGGTGACAGTCCAGTGAGGGAGCCCAAGCAGGAACCTGGAGTCAGGAAATTAAGCAGATTCCATGGAGGTTCACCACATGCAGGATTGCTCCCCATGGTTGCATAGCATTTTTTCTTAGACAACTTATAGGACCTGCTCCAGCGGAGCACCACCAACAGTGAGCTAGGTTTTCCCACATCAACCATGAATCAAGAAAATGCCCAACAGAATTGCCCAAAGGCTAATACTGTGGAGCCAATTTCTCAGCTGAGAGTTCCACTTCTCAAATGACTATAGCTTGTGTCATGTTGACAAAACCAACTAGGATACTATCACATATGTTCTCTTTTACATTTTCATGCCTGGATTATGAGATGAATATTTGTTTATTGTCTGTCTGTTTGTTTTGAAAAGGGAGATTTCTAGGTAGTCTCCAAATTGTGATCTTCCTGTATGAACCGCTCAAGAGTTAAGGTCCTGGGAACTAAGCTCATACTGAAGGTGGAATTTTATTTGGAGTCTCTTCAATCCAAATTACTTCCAATAATGCTACAGAGAGATACTTTCAAGGGTCATGGACCATGGAAAAGTTTTATACAGTTGTGGGGGTGCCTGAAAACACTATGACTAACAGAGAAACAAACCACATAAGGTAACAAAGAAACCCAGTTCAGAATTACTTAGTTACACAGGCTGGTTCAAACTTTGGGAATTTGACACCAAGTAGTTTATTGTAAGTATATTTAGACACAGTACAATTTGTGGAAATGTCTCCTGATATAATACAATACACAGTGTACACAGAGATGTAATAATATTGAAAATCAACTTAAAGGACCTGTCATTTCTTACAGGAGGATGGTCTCTAGAGATAGGTTAAATGTATTAGCCTAACGGCATAGGGAAGGATCTGGCATGGTTTTAGGCACACAGAAAATGGATAGACTATTAGCCACCTCTTATCCTGGTTGTGGGAGCTTGGGGGAACCCTTACAGATAAATGTAAGGTCCATATATATTAGTGTGTATCTCCAGTCGTGCTTGTGGGAGCTTGAAATGGCCCCACCCTTCTGATAACACAGATCACCAGGCTATTAATCACCTCCAATTTCCAGTATTCTGAATGGAAAATCAAGTTAATACAACTTTTTCTTTGAAAAGACAACCCTGCATGCTTAACATTCCTAATTTCCCTATTGATCTGTGGGCACAAGTACCTTTGTGATCCCAGTATCCCCTCCTTTCTAATTTTTAAAAGAAAAATGGTGGGTAATAGAGGCCAAGTTTGAGTGTACTGCCCTAATGGTTAGTCCCATAAATACAGGGAAGCATAAGAGAATTATAAGACTATCTAACATAGGACCAAAACAGAGGAAAGAGATCTTAACCATAATGGCCACTCAAAGGTCCCTTGAGAGATTTTGTTTCTCTCTTTACACAAATCTTTATTTTTACCATCAATAGAATGATGAAAATCTGACACATTAAAGCAGCACATGAGAGGAAGTTGTTGACAATCAAGATTATGCTTGAGTAACAAGTACAGATTCAATTATTTCTATTGTGGCCCTCCATTCATCATCTCTTGATAAATTTCTGCTGTTATTTTGCTGTAACATGAGCAGTTTTACTAGTCATACAGGCATTATCTTTGAGAACTTTCTTTGTATTTCAGTAACCATTCCTTGGATTGGTAAAAAAAAAAAAAAAAAGCTATTGTAGCTGCAAACATTAAGGGAGCGAACAGATGCAAATAACATCACAAGTTTAAGGGAGTAATCTCTTACTTCTATTGATTGATTGCAGAGAATACTGAACAAAAGGCATGTGATGTAGCCCATTTCCACATAAACCTTTAAACCCATAGAAAAGGCAGTATAAGGAACATTTCCAAAGACAGTGGTTTACCAGACAGAATGGTGTGATTAAAGATGGAATCGAATTAGGAGAAATATAAATTTATTTTAATCACAAAGTATGTGATAACTAAACACTATTGACAGAAATATCAGGAGAAGTTCAATGAATATGAGTATGGATGAATTTTATTTTGTCTCCTACTATTTGTGTATAGTGCATATGAGTGACTCTTGTGAAACATAAATTTATTTTTAAGAGCCAAGGAATAGACAGGTTTCCTCTGATACAAAGAAATAGTTCTTGCTGACTGTCTGATAATTGTTCTTACTGTATATAGTTTTAGTGTATTAGAGTTAAAACCTTTCCTTTTTATTTAGACAAAGGGGAGAAATGTTGTGGGATATTTTATCATGTTGTGTGAATATGTGTCACTGTAATTGGTTTAATAAAAAGCTGAACAGCCAGTAGCTAGGCAAGAGAGGTTAGCCAGGACTTCTGGGCAGAATGTGGAACTCAGGTGGATGAACCTAGGCACGTGGGAGATGCCAACAAGACACACATGGAGTCAGACATACAGAATGGAGGAGAGGTAAATAGCCACATGGTAGAACACAGAATAATAGAATCAGGTTAGTTTAAGTTATAGGAGCTAGTTAGGAGCAAGCCTAAGTTCAAGGCCAAGCTTTCATAATTAATAAGAAGTCTCTGTGTCATTATTTGGGCGTTGGTGGGCCAAAGAAAGTCCAACTAAATTTGGTGCTCTGCATTGAGCACTAAATGCAACAGGATTTTCTTGCTGGACTTTTCTTGGACCACCATTGCTAAAAGTCCTTTTCCAGGTTCATAACTTTTGCTTTTGTTGTGATTCACTCAGTTTAACCATGACCATATGTGTGTTTATTGGATTTGAGCCTGGTGGAGTAACCAGTAGGTATGCAACCAAAGGCAATGAAACACTTCTGATTTGGATCATTTTCTGTACACCTATGGCTCATGGAATATTGAAGGAGGGAGGTGTAAATATTGTAAGAACAAGATCAGAGCATTGCTGTGAGATTGTGCCTCCTAGGGATTTCAGCAGCTATACCCACAGAGTCTCACTAACATGATTTCCCAAATATTACCTGAACAAAGTGGTTGGAGAAAAACCCATGAAGACTCATCTCTGGACACACACACACACACACACACACACACACACACACACACACACACAACTGTAGGCAATTGAGGAATGCTGAGAGTGGGAGAAATAGTCTACTTCAGGGAAAGCACAACAATTGGTTATCTAATACCTAACGGTCAGGCCTGAAAACATGGATACAGGTAACATATGGACTGAGCATGCTATATTTTGGAACATATATGTATATGCTTATACATACATGCATGCAATAATATCGTGGAAGACAAGGGAGGCTGCAGGATTGCCAATGTTTCTGTGATGTGAAACAGTGTCTATTGGATGTAACCGGGATACTTCTATTAACTCATGGTAGCTGTAAGCCCCTGGCCCAAGACCTGCAGGAGGTGAATCCAGTCAGGACTCTAGCATGGAGAGCAAAGGAACTCATAAGGCCTCAGATCTAGCCAAGGAGCTGTTGACAGTTGATACCTGCTAGGGGCAGAAAAGTCACACTCCCACAACCCATGGGACAGGGATCACTGCAGAAGAGGAAACAGAAACATGTGAGAGCAAAAGACAGTGGATGACTACAAGGAAACAGTGTTTTCCAGACCTAGCAGGGCAGCTGCAATTTTGAACTCACAGTGGTTATGGCAACATGCACAAGACATGCACAAGCTCAAGCCAAACGAAATCTCAGCATGGAGAGGGGATGGACATGAAGCCCACCCCTAACTGAGAAGCTGTTGGCATTTGATGACATCTTGGAGAGGGGAAGTCAGTTTTCTTGAAGGATGTGAGTCCTGGTAAGTTGACCACATTCCAGTTGAAGACCACACATCTTAGAATATATAAACAGTATCAGAAACTCTCTCCCTCTTCCTTTTCCCATGGCTCTGTCTCTGTCTTTGCTAGGAATGAACCCAAGGGCTACAAAAATGATATATAAGGCCTTCTATTGGTCCTCCTGATTATCTAGGATGAGTGGCCATCATGCAGGGCCAGTGGTTTCTCTTAAATTGACATTTCTACCCCCATGCTTTCATCTGGGATACCCTGGTTTTAACATTCTGTATTCTCATTAGAATAGATGAGGCCATTGATTTTGTAGACATTTCTTTGCTTCTGTATTTATTCATGGTTCTGAAAGTTCAAGTTTCATATATCAATGTGTCCTGGTTACATTGTCTTTCAAGTCACAACATTTTCTCACTTCATTTTTTTTCATTTTACTAATTGTTTATTGAGAAGGATTGGCTTTATTTACAAAATGTAAGGACATTAGTTATCTCTGACCAAAGAATCAAGATGGTCCCCAAAGTTCTGAGAGTCTTCTGATGATGCATGTGGTATGCATGATGACTGACATTCATTATACAGAGTGCACTAGAGGCAAATATTATCTCAGATGTTCCTAGTTTCTGTCCACAGAATGTGGGGTCACAGTCTTCTTTCTGTTATGGCTTCTTACTGGTTTCAGCTGTTGTCCTATTCCAGTGTCCTTCTACATAACTGGGCATAGGTCACATCCTGAGGATCCTTGGATATAGTAGCCTGGAGTGGGACAGAGTTGGAGGAAGGTATGTGCTTGACATTAGCAACTTATGGGGCTGGGATGAACAGGACATACCTGAGAGTGCATCTCTCTTTTCTCTCCTGATTGATTGTTCTTCATACCCAGTACTTTTCCTGACAGTACAGAAGGAGAGGTAATCCCAGCCTTCTGAAGCCTGGAGGATTTCACTTGGGCATACACAGTTCTCTGGGGTTCTACATCAGGTGGATTCTGCAACAAGGAGACAACAAGTTGAATAAAGCAACTCCTGGTTTTTTTTTCAGGATCTCCTTCAGATACAGTGATCCTTTAGAAATTTAAGTCATGTTGTATCATTACTAATGGGGTCCTCAGGGTCTTCCTGAAACCTTGGGGAGTCTGCAAGTCTCTTTCTCATAGTTCTGACCTTTTATCCTCACACTGACTCTTGTTTTCTCAGATCCAGATACATGCTCATCTTCCTATCTGAGGGCCTTGAATCTTTTGTATTTTCTGCCTGCATATGCTGGCTTATTAGATGTCTGTATGGACAATTTTTCAGGCTTCTCCTCATAACATACCTAGTTAGAGTCTCCCATTATGTTTCACACTGGCCCTCTGTGCCTCACACACTATATCCATTTTCTCTGCTTCCTTTTCCCTAATAACACACTATACCACTAATATCCCTCAGTTATACACATCTGATTCACTAGCCTTGAGATGCGCTTAGAGTGGATGAGGAGCTCCATCACTTGCTGTGTTTATAGTCCTTATGAGAAGCCAGAACAAGAAGATGCTCTCTGCAGTAGCTTATAGTGCTGTGAGTTATGCAGTTTTGGACATGTGCCTACTTTTCTGAGTTACTGTATGTCGTTTCCATTATTTCTTTGTATATCTGCTCTAAGTATGCTTTCCCCAACACTTTGGGATTCCTTGGTCTTTCTCTAAGGATTCCCTCCCTGCCTTGTAACTGCCAGCAATCACATAGTTCATCTTCATCCTGACTCTACTCAAACATTGCTTTTCCACCATTTCTCCTCTCCGTTTTCCTCTTCCTCCTTCAGGGAGCTGCTGAGATTTACAGGTTACCTCTGCTTTTTTTCTTTTAAACTCTAATAAAATTGTCCTCACACTTAAAAATTAAGATCTCTGTGGATGACAGGGTGAATGAGTATATGGGGATATTGTGGAATGAGGGCTAAGTAACTCATGTGCCCTTCTGAGTCTTTAGGCACATGTTAAGCAACAGACAAGAAGGAGACAGGAGAGAAGGGTCACATGGTCATAGTGAAACCAAGAAGAAGAAATCATATTTCACAGAGGTAAGTTCTTCCAGAATAGCTGTGGGTATTACTGGAACAAAGAAGGAGTGCTGGACCAACTTGGGCCATAAGGTCTTATCACTGTGAAAGGGGCTGCAATCTCACCCAACTATTCAGCTTTATACTCTCCTCAGGCTTTGTGTCCATCTCAGAAGCATCTGTCATGTTAGAACAAAGGAGTCATCTCTTGCCCAGAGGTTCTTTGATCCCAGTCTCCCAGACCTATGCCCTTGTCCCACAAGGAGACAGAGAACCAGGGAGTGTGGTGAAGTCCCTGGATTCATTGTGAATGTTAAATTTCTCAGTGTGCTGACCCCAGAACATCACCATCAGTCCTGTGATGCTTAGATTCAGAGAATCTCCCTCCCCGGGGACCTCTTATTCTCACATAGGTTTTCTTCCTTGATGGCAGCATCTGGGATGGATCTAAGGAGACAGGGATTATCAGGTAGCAGTAAGGTGTAAGGCAGATGGGAGTCTGGGGTCTCTGGACAGGAGGTACCTCTTCTGATGGAGTCTGTTTCTGAGTGTTGGGTCTGTATTCTCTGTGAGAAGTTGCAAGTTGGTCTCCCTTTGGTCTGCATGAAATGAAAAGTATCAGTAGGATGGGAAGGCTCCACCAATAGAAACTTTCAGAAGAAGAAGGGAATGTTAAAACAAATGCTATAAGTATACAAATAATGTAGAAGATGGAAAATCTTTCAAAATCTTTGAAATTTGCACAGATCTGGAGACTGCATGTTTTCTCTACCCACCACATCCATACAGCCAAGCTACTCACACACTACTCACCAGATTTCTTCTCTTTGCCTTTATGCTGATGTCGGAAGAGAATGAGAAGAAGCAAGAGGAAGAAAAGCAAGAGGAGGGTCACCAAGACTCCAATCAGAATCTTCTGGTAGCTTCCCAGTCCTTAGGCACAATTGATGTCATGCATGGGGAAAAGATGTTATTTACTGAAGCACATATTGTATGCCCAGGCCACTCATAGCCTCCATCCTCACAATCATGCAGCATGAAATTGTTTCCATTACCAAGATAGCTTATAAATGAGGAAATTAAGGCTCAGAGACCCACTAGGCCCAGGTCATTTAGAAGGAATATAAAGAGCTGACTTTTAGCCTTGTCCTCACTACAAAAGATAAGCTACTTAATCTATAAAGAAAGAGTCTATATGTCCAGCCCCAGCTGTGAGTCTTTTCGAGTGTAGTACAGTGGTCATTCCAAAACTGGCATCTGATGGATAAGACTCCTGCTAATTCAGGAGGTCACAACAAAGGACAGCACAGGAAGTAAATTGAAGGTCTGGTCCAATGCTTTATTTTACACTTGCAGAAATCAAGGGAAAGACTGAGAGAAGGTGATTTTCCTCAAGTTCTCAAAAGAACATCTTTATTTCCCTTAATTATTCAATAAAATCTGTCCAGGGAGCTGGAGAATAGGTAGAAACGCCACTAGGGATTTCATGACTCCAGGTGATCAGAAGTTGGTGATAAGGAGGGTATGAGATTTAGGTAGAGATATATTGAGGCCCTGGCTATGTAAGGAATCAATTATCTAAGTGGGGGGAGCAAGTCCAGTTCTTTCAATTTGTCAACTTCAAAGAGGCTTCACCAACCCATAATGATCTCACACATCACTGTACCCACCTCCCTTAAGAGCTCTTACTTACCATTCTCAGTGTGGTTAGAAGACTGGTCTTTGGATTCTGTCAAAGATAGATGGAGAGGTGAATATTTGAACTTACAACACTTGTCTGTTTCTACCTCAATCTGGACTTTAAGTACTTCCAACTGACTATCACCTCATTTCAGATCAGGTTTTGTTCCTCTGGATTCTTGTGTGTCTATCAAGATAACAGCTCAGGTCCACCCAGCCTCAATAAAGCATACCATTGAATGTGAGGGGAGAACTGAGTCACTGAGGGATACAGAATTTCCTGATTGTGTCTGTGCACTGTTTGTACCACAGCCCTTTGTGGCCACCTTATTGCCACGAGACTGAACCATTTATTTCAGGAAATAAAGACAAAAGGAAAATAAAGGACAGAAGATACCACTGGAAACTGCCCTGATTAGGTTTTGCTGAATTGAGACAAGCAGGAGTCATCATGGAAGAGTCAACTTTAATTGAGAATATGCTTTCATTATATTTGCCTATAAGCAAGTCTGTGGGAGAATTTTCCTGGTTGATTGATAATTGATGTGAGAGGGCCTAGCCCATTGTTGGTAGTTCTAACCCTGGGGAGTTGGATCTTGATGGTATAAGAAAACAGGCTGATCAAGCCACTGGGGAGTAAGCATATAAGTAGTGCTCCTCTATGGCCTCTGTTTCAGTTTCTGCCTTGAGTGCCTACCTCTAAATCCCTTCCCGATAAACTGTAAGTTATTAGATGTTATAAACCCTTTTCTCCACAAGTTTCTTTAGAACACGGTGTTTCATAGCAAAAATAGAAACCTAACTAGTACAGAGACAATGTCTTATCATTTTATCAGATGTGTGTCTCCCTTAAATCCTCCTGCCTCTTCTAAGTTCCAATGAGTCATGGAGGGGAGCACTTGCCTCAGGGAATGCTGATGGTTTCTCCTCTATGAAGGGTGAAAGTCTTTTGGACTGAAGAGTTTCCTTTCTTAGGGTATCCTTACTGTTATTCTAGGTTAGTGCTTTTCTTAGAAAAGATATCTGAGCCACCATATACATTAAGAAAGAACCAGGCAAAGGTCTTTACCTGAGACAAGGATGTTAAGGGGATTGCTTGATGTTGACCACACCTGGGGTTGATTCCTAAAATAACCATAGCATCTGAATGTCCCATTGTGGTTGGCTGTCACCGAGTCTAAAGCAAAACGAGCCTGGAATGACATCCTGTCAACTTGCTGTGAGTCCTGGGTCAATTGGAAGTGGTGCTTTCCTTCCTGGATCAGAATGAAGCTGCCAAATCCCAGTGATGAACTACACTGCATGGTTATGGACTCTCCTGAGGTCACAGCAGGGCTGGGCCAGACAGACAGGCTTGGTTCTTCATAGGCTCCTAGGATACAAGGGGAAGTGTGTGAAACGAACTTAATCTATCCACATTGTCCTGCAGGCTTGGGCTCTGAGAGAAGTACCAGAACTCCTTCTGAAGTGAGAGCCTGTACTGGGATTCCTTAGTGTTCTCTTACCTGTTAGCACCAGCTCCAGGGTGTCACTGTGCTCTGACAAGCCAGTAGGACTCTTATAATAACATGTATATATCCCTGCAAAATCGTTTGACATTTGTTGGATGCAGAACTTAGCCTTGTTTCCACGTTCCAGAGGGTACTGTGTGTCCCAAGGAACTACACTTCCCTTTTTATGAAGATGGTACTCCAGGGCCTCCCAGGACCCCTGACACCAAATAGTCACAGGTGCATAGAGGGCAATCACAGAGCCTGGATCAGCCCAGATGATGGGCTTTGGGAGAGTACCTGCAAGGAATGTCAAAGGCTGAGTTCCAGTACAATCCTCAGACCCCAGCACTTAGAATAGTGCACACACAGCCATCATAGCATCAGTCCATAAACACTTTTCCCCATTCCAATTGTGAAGAATTAACCCACTGGAGGAAAAAAGAGAGGCCTGCTCTTCAGAATAAGAATCAAATCCTGGCACGGATGGAGACACTCACCAGTCAGTGCTGCAGTCTTGTGTCCCACACTGAGACCTGGAAGAAAATTCTCTTTGAGAGTTTTTCATCTGAGAACTGAGCTGGATCCCCTGAGTTCTTTAAATGGATTCAGATATGGCTGGAATAGGGCCCCTTACAGACCTGAGTTTCCACTCCCCCTCTCCATATCTTACCAAGGCACAGCAGCAATCTGAGCAGGCAGATCATGGCGAGTCTTGGTATTGTTTGTACTTGCGTTCCTGGAGCAGACTATGTTCTGTAGAACAACAAGGCAGGCTGCTGTCATTCTGAGGGCTGGTCCTTCCTGTCATGAGTTTGCTACATCAGTGCTATCACTAGAAGGGGAACTTCTCCTTTTTCTTCAATGAAGGAACTTAGTTAAGTACTCATGTCTCTGAAGAGTCTTTATATAAAATGTTTTTTTTCTCTAATTCCTCACAGTGTTCCACCTGTCCTGTGTGTTTTACAAGCCAGAAAATGAATATTCACATGTCACAACATTTTATTTCACAAAGAGATACCTGATTGTGCAAAACTGATGTTGGTGAATACCAGAACAGTGTCCTAAGAAAAGATACATTTATGATCTTACAACTGGAGGACCTAATTTCAAGGTGGCTTTACAGGAATAGGTCAAATATTCCTTTAGGCAGGTCTCAGAGCAGACTCTGCCCTCTTTCCTCCCTGAACTACAGTGGTCTTCCACATCCTTTGCCACAATGTCCTGATCCAATGCAGCCAAGGACTAACATTTTCTAATTCTGTTCCTTTGTCTTCCTTGTTTCTTTGAGGTCAACCCTGTTGTCCACTTGTCCACATTATAAAGATATTATTATTGTGTTGAGACCACTTGGCTTAAGCCCTCATTCAGGATTCTTAAATTAAATTCTATCTGGCACCAGAGGTAAAAAGTTCAGATCCTGGGAGTGAGAATGCCGACCTCTTTGGTTCTATTATTATGCTTGGAAGAAGAGGAATTTTACACTCTTCCTCTTGAACTTTTTTTTTTTGGTTTTTCGAGACAGGGTTTCTCTGTGTAGCTTTGCGCCTTTCCTGGAGCTCACTTGGTAGCCCAGGTTGGCCTCGAACTCACAGAGATCTGCCTGCCTCTGCCTCCCGAGTGCTGGGATTAATGGCGTGTGCCACCAACACCTGGCCTTCCTCTTGAACTTTGGTGACTGGTTTCTATTATCCCAGGGGCATAATAATACCACCAAGTGCTGGAGATGCCTATGTGTTGTTTTAAGCTATCCTCTGAGGGTGACCTGAGATAAAGATGATGCTTATTTCTTTCAGTTACAGTAGTTATGATTTCCATATATGTTCTTCATAGAAGTGGCCATATAATTATTTTATTATGGATGATGTGAGGGCTACATAATTCTTGTCATCTTACAGATATTATTCTTTGGTGAAGTAGAGATAAGACAGAAAGAAGTAGCTGTTTTGTTTGGCCTTATAGCTGTTTACATGTTGCCCAATCTCATGTAAGCACCTTCCCACCCATGCTTTGGTTTAGTAATCACAATTACATTCATTGGTTCACCATATCACACTTGGATGACATTGTTTAGTTATTTCTGCCAGTGATAGGGCATATTAGATAGTTTGTTCCTGTCACCACAGATACAGTTCCCATAACATTGTGATTTTAATTATTCTTGGACTAGAGGACTATCAAGAACATTGTCTCAGGTATCCCTAGATAGACTACCATCAATCAACATTTTCCATTAGCCACTACATTCCATGGAGAATATAAACGACACAGTGGTCATGGTATCTCAAGAATTGATAATATTATGGACAGACAATCAAAAGTAAAAACAAACACCAGGAGACATATGTCTCCATAACCCAATTAAGTCCAAGATATCTAAAACTTTCAAAAACATGATGAATCTCAACTTTCAAACAAATAGTATATTATCAACACATTTGTTGTCTCTCTATACACAATAAGGAGTGCTCTCCAACTTTGAAGTGAGTGCATTCATCATGTATTTTGGGACTTCTTCAGACAAACAAGAGAAATTAAGAAAGGAATGAATTCTTTGCACATGTTCCTTAATGCTGATAGGAATATCATCAGCTCATCTCACATTGAATTTGCAACATTGAAGAGCAGAGAACAAGACATACCTCACAGATATACGGATGGAGCTGGAAACACTCATTCTCAGCAAAAGCTTATCTTATCCACGCAATAAAAATAACATGTTTCCACTCATTTGCCGGTGTTAGGTTTGAAACATCAGATGGGTGTGTTTCATATGTAATACTCATATATCATGGAATTAGTCAGTAGACATAGTATAAAACTAAAAGTGATGGTGGTTACAATAATCTACTTTAATGGTATAAAGAAGAATCATAGTACAGGAAGGGTTAATGGCAGGGTGAAGGGACGGTAGGGTAGAGAATGGAATAGAGCAAGCAATAACTAGCCCTAAAGATATTTCAAAATGATCACATGGAAAGTTACTACTGTAGTATTCTCCTAAAATATATACATAGAAGTGGCCCACAAAAGAAAATAGACTTTGGGGAAAGAAATTGTTATGAGTCTCTAGAGAGAGATAGCAAGATACAGGTGCCACAGGGAGGGAAATAAGGAGAGGAAAAAAGTAATACAGATGGAGGGAAAAGGAGAGAGAACACTTAAGATGCATGGAAAAGACAAAGGTAAGCACATGTTTATAATATACCTTGCTAATACTTATAACACACATATTAACACAGAGTTATGCATCATGGAGGAATAATTCTCTCCCTAGAGTCTTGCATTATGTAAGAAAAAATAGAGTGTAAGGCATAGAAAACCTCCCTTCAAGTTGTTTTTAAGGCCTCCAAAAGACTTCCCAAACAATACAGCTTGTTGCTATAGCCCTTGATTGCCTCCTAGAACTTCATGGAAAGACCTCATATTGAATACAACACATACTTAGCACTGTTTTCCTTCTATGAATTTATTGCTGACTATTTTCTTGTTTGCTTGGCTAAATTTAGAATGCTTCAGCCTCTCCATTGTAAAATTGGCACTGGACCTTGGTAATTTTTTTTTATTTTGGCAAGATACTTTTAGGAAGAATAAATATTGCATTTTTTATTCAGTTTCATATACTCCTTTCAATAACAACTGAATACTTTATTAAAAATCTTAAAGTTTATCCTCTCCTCTGTTTCAGATTTCCACATTGGAAACTCTATCATGTTTGGTTATCATATTCTCTTCACTGAGACATTTTAAAAGACCTTTCCTTGTTTTGGTAATGTCTGTAGAGTCATCTTTTATTTGCTTTAAACTTAGCAAATGCTTATTTGATGTTTGTCCTATGTATTATTTTAGCTCTTGGAAACTAAAACCACAGAAACAATAATTTGGACTAGAGGGATGACATCATCTGCCTCTTGGAGTGCATGGGTGCCATGCAAGTAATTTATCTTTTTATGGTCTTCTTTATAATACTTCCTTGGTACTGCATTCGCATTTGAAATCATAGGTTCAATCCATTCCCTTCATCCAGCTCATATGCACTTTCAAAGGCTTCTGTGTGCATACATCAGTAAGCATTTGTCTCTGAATGATTTGGAGCTTAAATTTATGTGGTTTGACATGTGTGTTTAATTAGAAAATATTTCTCCATGTTCTTCCTTGTGCTGATGACCTGTCTTTTCTCCCTTACAAGCTATATGTTCTTTAGTGTACATACAGCCTGGGCACTGTGCTGCTATGTTTGTGTACTCCAGCTCAGTACTAAGTTGAATGTCAAAGTCTCAGTGGTGATTAATTTGTCATTAATGCAGTGCTCTGTACTTAATCCTATCTCTTTAGTGCTTTCCTAACTATATGTTTATTGCTACTTTTCACATGTACTTTAATACCTATTTACTTAATCCTACAGGGAAGTGTATTGGCATGTTATTGAGGACTGCCCTTCATGTATAATTGAACTCAAGAGAACAGACATATTTAGATGCAGACCAAATAAAAAAGCTCATCTAACATCTTATTTCACTACAGTTTGTCTATCTCAAGTAATTCTGAGGCACATACTTGAGTGGATATAACTTTTAATCATTTCTTTCATAATAGTATTTTTCATTTAATCTTTGAGAGTTTCATACCTATAGAAAATTCATATTGATCATCTCCATCCACCCCAACTCTCTTCCTCAAACAACTCTTGAAGCTTACCGAGCCAATCTCCCTCCAAACTTCATTTTTGCTTTATCCTTGGATTACTAGACATTCTGATTTATATCCAAAGACTGGTTGAGAATTTTTCTTATAACTATCATCTTATGTCGAATCTTCTCTGTGTCCAAGAGCAGTGGGCTTGGATAACCGAACTATTTTACAAATAGGTTATCTCTAATAACTTACTAGCTTCAATTCCTAAGTCATGATACATCCTTGAGAACAGATATCTTGTTTTTACACATATTAATTTTTTAAGATTTATTTTACTTTTAGCACCCCCCTCTTTCTGTCATGTGTGTGTTTGTATGTGTGTATGTGTGTATGTGTACCTGTGTGTGTATTTGTGTGTGTATGTGTGTGTGTGTGTGTGTGTGTGTGTGTGTG
>CABHPH010078017.1:19177-36747 GCA_902168325.1 Peromyscus nudipes
ATCTCCCCCAAGATCCAGCTATACCACTCTTGGGCATATACCCAATGTATGCTCAATCATACCACAATGGCACTTGCTCAGCTAAGTTCATGTCAGCATTGTTTGTAATAGCCAGAACCTGGAAACAACCTAGATGTCCTTCAACTGAAGAATGGATAAAGAAAATGTGGTACATATACACAATGGAGTACTACTTAGCAGAGAAAAACAATGACATCATGATGTTTGCAGGCAAATGGATGGATCTAGAAAAAAATCATCCTGAGTGAGGTAACCCAGACTCAGAAATACAAACATAGTATGTACTCACTCTTAGGAGGATACTGGATGTAAAACAAAGATGACTAGACTGCTACTCACAACTCCAGGGAGGCTACCTAAAAAACAGGATCCTAAGAAAGACACAGTGTTCGCCCAATGACAGAGAAATGGATGAGATCTACATGAACAACCTGGACGTGAGTGGGGGTAATGAAGGGCAAGTTTCGAGGGAAAGAGAGCTTAGGGAATAAGGAGATCCCAGCTGGATCAAGAACAGAGAGGGAGAACAAAGAATAAGAGACCATGATAAATGAAGACCACATGAGAATAGGAAGAAGCAAAGTGCCAGAGAGGTCCCCAGAAATCCACAAAGATACCTCCACAATAGACTGCTGGCAATGGTCAAGAGACAGCCCAAACTGACCTACTCTGGTGATAGGATGGCCAAACACCCTAACTGTCGTGCTAGAAATCTCATCTAATGACCGAGGGAACTGGATGCAGAGATCCACGGCCAGGCCATGGGTGGACCTCCAGGAGTCCAGCTGGCGAGAAAGAGGAGGGTTTGTATGAGTGAGTATTGTTAAGACCAAGGTTAGAAAAAGCACAGGTACAAATAGCCAAAGGAATGAAAACACATGAACTATGAACCAATGGCTGAGGAGCCCCCAACTGGATCAGGCCCTCTGGATAAGTGAGACAGTTGATTAGCTTGAACTGTTTGGGAGGCACCCAGGCAGTGAGACCAGGACCTGTCCTCAGTGCATGAGCTGGCTGTTTGGAATCTGGGGCTTATGCAGGGACACCTGGCTCAGCCTGGGAGGAGGGGACTGGACCTTCCTTGACTGAATCTACCAGGTTGAGCTGAATCCCAAGGGTAGTCTTTGCCCTGGAGGAGATGGCAATGGGGGGTGGGCTGGGGAGAAGGTGGGGGGGAGGGGGAGGACAATGGAATCCTTGGCTGATATGTAAAATTAAGTTAAATTATTATATGTCAGCTGGAGGAAACTGACAGATACCAGGACTCTAGTTGGATGACAGAATGGGGAGAATCTGCCCAGAGATTGTAAGTTTTGACTCAATGGGAAGAATCCAATTCTGAGATCTATTGCTAATCATGCATTGATAATGCACATAAATGCCTGAATAGCTTTTAAGTGTTCATACCACAGTAGAATGATATGTATGTGTTTTGAGAGATATCTTCATTATCTTGAATTATTTATTGAACAATGTATATCTGTAATATAATCACTTTATATCCAATAAAAGATTAAAATTTTTTTACTTAACAAACTGAAACAAATAAAAAGTATAAATAATATGAAGGTATAAGAATAGATAATGAAGGCAAAAAAACACACAAGGCCCATAATGAAGCCAGCTTTGAACAGTGTTAATGGAATGCCCATCTTGTATAAGCCCATCTCCTATGAGTGTTCTCCATGGGTCAAGTGTAGGCATGAACTCTCTTATCCTCTTTTCCATTATCCATCTAAGGAATAACAAAACATCTGTTAACAGAGCTGAGACACATATTGGAGGGGAAGAGAGGACAAGACAGGAGGAAATAGAGAATGGATTTCATCTCCAGACCTAGAAGTCAAGGGGTTACAGATGAGCTTCAAGCTGAATTCCCAGACACTGAGAAGTGAGGCATGTTTTTTACCCCCAAAACATATTTCTCTTAGTCAGAGTATGTTCAGCTCAGTTCTTGTAGATGTTTGTAACAGTCCCAAATCTTACGGATAGAACTGTTCCTCAGAATACTCACATTAGTAGAGATGTGTCTCTGGTAGCCTCAGCTCAAAATTGTGAAGAATCTCATAATCTATGGGAAAACTAGAAATTATGAACACCTTCCAGGCATCCCACTTCTCTGAGGGAAACTGTTGATGCAACCCTTTGCTCTTGTATGGATACTGGTGTAGCCTGTCCATATTACATATAGCGGAGGCTTCTGAGAGGTACCTGGGATTTCCAGGTTTCCTTCTCTGGTTTTATGACCCATTCCACTTTCCTTCTTTCTCAAATAGACTTTCTGTACACATTATTGAGTGACAACTTGCTTCCAGAGATACTCTTGGTATGGAATGAAGCATTTGAACAAGGCCTGTTATTTTCAAAGGTATTGGCTACTCTCTATATCTTCTTACTCAGTTCTTGGAGTTCATTGACTTGGTGCACTCATTCTATTTTCTACTTTCATTGAGTCTTATCAATCCTCATTTAAGGACTCAGTAAGACGGTCACTCTTATCATCTCAGAAAATAAAGTGAAGCAAAGGAAAAGTATTCTCCACTTTAAAGAAAGGTCTTCTGTTTCAGGCAAAAGTGATTAATTAAAAGTGTTTGCACAAATTAGTCTAACATCTGAACTAGTCTGAGTCTCATTAAGGAAATTGTAATGGTATTTGCTCTGCCCATGACCTTGGGTATAGAGTCAGAAGGAAGTGGTGCTTTTTGCCATTGCACATGACCACTTAATAGGAAAGAGGGAAGAGTTGCGAACCCCTTCTCCCTGCAGCTTGCTTCCTGGTGTGATTGAACTGCCAGGTGGATTCGCTCCAGGTCAGATTAGAGGACAACTTCAACTGTCTACTCCATTCTGTATTTGTGAATATATTTTCTCAATTTACCCCTAATAAATTTCCCTAATACTCCTTAAGCAGCCTCTCATGGATTTATTGCAGATAAGAAGGAGAGCCTGTGGTGAATGATATGTTTTTCATTTGTAACATGGCTACAAAGTTGAAAGGAATAATGAACTAGACGTGGGTATTTTAGTGACTTATCTAAATGAATTACTTCATGGGGTAGAGTTGAGCATCCTAGAGTATCAAGAGGAGAAATCTTGAAACACATGACTTTTGGCATAGCATTAAAATTAATATTTTACAAGAATTACAAAACCAGATTACTTCTAAAGTGTGATTTGCACAATAATGGAGTTTTCATGAGATACTTAAAGCTGTTCTTGATTCCAGATAATGAAACCTCAGTTTACTTTGGGGACATCAGTGTCACAGATGTCATAATAACTTATATAAGAATATCACATAGATAGTTGTTTGTGATGAATCACTGTTGTGGGATGGATAAATTTGAGAGTAGGTATGATCAAGTCATAATATACACTTTAAAAGTTATCACGTCTTTCTTTTTTTCTTTTTTTGAGACAGGATTTCGCTGTATAGTTTTGGTATCTGTCCTGGATCTTGCCCTGTAGACAAGGCTGGCCTTGAACTCAGAGATCTGCCTGGCTTTGCCTCCCGAGTGCTGGGATTAAAGGCATGAACCATCACCACACAGCTTTATCAAAACTGCATTATATCATCTGGGGTTATAGATATTTCCCTTCTTTGAAAGTTACTATAGTGATGTCTCAATATGGTATTTAGCATTCTACAGAACACTGATTTGGATTCAGTCTTCTGGAGTGAGATGATGTCAGTTTGAATGGTTACACTGCCATTTGAAAATAAGAAAACATTTGTAATTTCAATTACCTAGATGTAACGTGGAGCTATTATGACTCACAGTGTTGTTGGGACACTGAACACAAAGCATTTCTGTCCTGCTTGTTCTACTTGTGTGAAAAAGAGTCAGGAAACATTGCCATTGCATGTCATTCCCCTCTTCGCTGTTTTTGTAAAAACTTACTGATAACTTTTTTGATATTTGCATCTGAGGAAATAATTCAGACATTAACAGGGTTGATTTTGTGTTTCACAATGAGAATGCAGAACTATTACATTACAGATGCAGATTTGGTCTAGAGGGTAGTCACTGGATTTTCCACTCTATGTCTCTCTGCATAATGAATTATAAATTGACACTTGGGTATGAGGAAAGAGATAGAGTCTGCAATGAGAAAATCAGATAAGTTCTGATCAAAGTATATCTATAAAATCTTCCAGGTGTAAGAATGAATGTGGTGGGCTCCTTGTGATCATTTGTGGGTTGACTTCCTACTTTGCATTCTCCTGAACAGGCTTCTTTAACCTATGTTTAGTTAGCAGGTGAGAAAGCTTCCAGTCTTTTATGGGAAACCATCTAGGATGGCTGCTTATATCTAATTGACAAGAGGCCCACAGAATGTATTCAATACCAAGATCAAATAATTTATAAGGAAATGAAGGCTGTAATATGACACAGCAAAATCTCAGATAGTTTAATACAATTTTGTAGCATTCAACTATGGTGCCTTAAAACACTTGAAACATTTCTACATGATTCTTGAAAGCAATTGCATTGGACAATTTAAGCTGTTCTGAGAAATAACACCATGATTCAGAAGACCCCATGGAGTAGCCTCATGAGTACACTACTAATATCATATCGATTTGGGGTATGGGAGTTGGAAAAAGGATGTTTAATATTTGGGGAATTGCACTCACAGTTGGAGAGCACCAAGAGCACTTTTGTAATAAACCCCACTTTGTTACTATTTTACTCATCTTTTGTAAACTTGGGTACTTGTTCCAAAGTGACTTCCTCAAGAGAGAGGGAGTTCAATTCTTTTGAGGAATTCCTGGTTTTATTAAGAGTTTTTAGAATTAGAAAAGGAGTGGTTCAACATTGACCAGTTTTTTTTTCTGTTCTGAATTGAACATGGCATTCAAATTTCCTATTATTCCCATCATTTGAGCTGTGTTATCAGTCTGTCTCTCTTTGCTGACATCTAGTTCATCAAGACCATTTACTTAGTGTAAGCCCCTTGAAGCATGTGAGTGGCCTGGCCCCTGCCCTGAGGAGCTCCAACTGCCAGGTCCTATGCACAGAACATTCTAACTCTCCTGATTGCTGGAACCAACCCACACCCTACAGAGTAAAAAGCCCATGCTTGGGAGTTGTCATCCAACCAATCACCACTTTGGAAAGCTTCACCTCATAAGTTACAACCCTATCCCAAGAAACTCTACATAAACTCTGCCTTCTTCTGAGTTCTCTGCTATTTCTCACCCACACAGAAGCAACCACCCTCCTTGTTTTTCCCTTCCAATAAATCTCTTATGTAAGGTGTGTTGTGTGGTGTGACTTAGTGGTATCCCTTGGCTCCTGAAGGCCAGGATACCTTGCCATCCAAGCTGTAATGATTATGCTTATAGCTTCAATAGGATTATGCCCTTTAATAGAGAAATGGATCAACAATAAAAGAGATCAAACCGACATCTCCTCCCCTTCAATTTTGTTGAGGGAATGTTTGTTTGTGGTTTCAACCCAGGCAGCTGGACCTACAGGTCAGTTATTAGAACATAGAATCTCAGTGGCTATTATTGATTGTCAAATTAGCCACATCTGAAATTACCAAATCCAAAATGACTGTGCTCACCTGTGAGTGCCTTTTTCTTAATTAAATAATTTGGAGACAAAGACCAACTTCTCGTGATCTTTAAGGGGTAAAAAATAAACCTTTTGTAAAGATCTTTTTAGGTGGGAATATCTACTTTTAATCTGGATTACACCTTTTCCTGGCAGTTTATGTAAAGGACATGAAATAAAGAAGCTTGATCTCTCTTTGCCCTCTTAGGCTTGCTCTCCCTAGCAAGTTCATTCCTTCACTGGCATTAGAACCTAATTCTTTGGGATTCTGGAATATATTGAAGACCAGCTGAGACATTCAGAGTTGTGGAGGGAACAACTACTGGATTATTAGAATTTCCACTCATATAAACAGTCATCATTGGATTAGCTGGACAACTTTAAGCCATTCTATTAAATCACCTCTCTTTCTCTCTCTTTCTCTTTCTCTCTCTCTCTCTCTCTCTCTCTCTCTCTATATATATATATATATATATATACATATATATACATATATATGTGATGTATTTTCAAATCAGACAAATGCTTTACTCTCATTAGAATGAACAGTTTTATATTTTCTTTGGATTGTAAATAAGCCTTGTAAATATCAAGCATTCCAATTAATACATTATATATTAATGGATATTGGATATTCTACTTGTAATAAAAACAGCAATGAAAATAATGAACCAAACCAAACATCAAAATTACAAAATATCGTATGGTCATCCCTAGAAACATATACACCCAGAGAACAATGAATGGACATTCAAGGTTGTTTATATAATATGTTGGTAAACATAATATAAATATATATAAACATTATTGTATGAATATGATTAAAATACATTGTATGAGAACATTAAAGAATATGTGTGTGTGTGTGTGTGTGTGTGTGTGTGTGTGTGTGTGTAACAATGATTAGTGAAGACATGGCTGTGAATTTGGGATGCAGAATATTGGATGTGAAGTCAGGATGCTATGGATGGGGGAAATCTATTACACTCTGACTAATTCACAATTGAATCCAGTATTGTCCTCACAGTCAAACTACACAAATGTCTTTATTCTCTTAGAGTGAACCCATTTATTTTCTCTTTGGCCTGAGAAAAATTAATCCTTGAAAATATGAAAGCTTTCTAACTAATACAGTTTACATTAATAGATATTCCACATAAAGCAGAAATTGCAATGAAGGTCATGCCTCAAACAAAATATCAAAAGTAGATAACACCATTTTGACATACCTAGAATTTTATACACATAAACAAAAATGAATGGACTCAGAGTCTTATTCATTAATTTGTGGATATATATGTATATATAACAACAGTGAAGAGTAAAGAGAAGGCTCTGGATTTGGGAGTGAACATTGGGGATGGGGATATTGGAAGTGCAATCAGGAGGAGATGGAGGGATTAAGTTTCATATTTATACTTTATTTAAAAAATTTAAAAGAGAAGACCACTTTAGAATAAAGTGCAGTTACAAAGCAAACAAAACACAACATTGATTGATCTTACAAAGAAGTGTCGTGACAATAAAAATTTGCAAAAACCACACAAGCATTTACCTTTAAATTTTAAAAAGTGCTGTTTCTCATCTTCCATCTAAAGCTAGTCTTAATTTCCCCCAGTGCACTGTTTGCTGTATCTGAGTTGCTTCAGCTAAACACTTTAAACACATTTTACAAAAATTAAATAAATGTCTATATCTCAAAGAAAAATAAATAGATATAATCAATGTAAAATGCACCCCTCCAGAGAGACTATTGTCATTTAGTGGTCATTGTGAGAAAGTGTGTCCTTTTCATCAGTACTGTAGCCACAGATGTGTTTTCCTAGCTCCACCAAATAACCTCCTTTCTGTGCTCAGGCAGGTAGCTCTTACTAAGCTCAGTGGACCACACACAAAAAGGAGACCCTGTCAGGGGAAGACTTCTTGAGAAAAAAGTTTCTATTGGTGTAGGAGTGGAATGCAAAAAAAATCAGTATGGGTAACAATGATATATTGTGTACCCCAGTAAAGCTTACCTGGGGATGAGAGGACAGAGCCAGCCACTAAATTAGACATGGAGTTCTGGCAGTGGTGGCACATACATTTCATCCTATCACTTGGGAAACTAAGATCTGCCTGGATCTCTGTGAGTTCAAGCCCACACTGGGCTACATGAGAGAAACAGAACCAGGCAGTGGTGATACATGCCTTTAATCCCAGGAAGCAATGTGGCAAGAGACAGAAAGGTGTATAATGCATGAGGAATAGGAACTCTCTCTCTTGAGGCTGAGGATTTTGTAGAGTTCAGTTAGTGGCTGGCTGTTCTGTTTCTCTGCTCTTTCAGATTTCACCCCAATATCTGGCTCTGGGTTATTTATTATAAGACCTTTTAAGATTCATATTCCATCTGGCACCCAACATGGGCTATGAACCCATGATCCTGAGATTAAGAGTCTCATGCTCTACCAATTGAGCTAGTTGGGATATTAGCAAGACCATTTAGCAATTCATGTTACAAAAAGCATTATATAAATTTATAAAATGGTGAAATAATAAAAACTTAAAAATCCTCAGCAATATATATTTATGAAGTTCAGGGTAATATCTCCCTAGGTACAGACCACATATGTGGAAAAGGCTGAGTATTAACAACATTGACTCTGGCAATGCAAAGGAAAATGTTATTTGAAAGTGAGGGAAAGTAAGGGCCCATGACACACATGAGGTATGGAAGTAAGAAGAGAGGAGGAAGTAGTGATCAAATCTCCACAGTGAGATGTGGAGACAAGAGTACAATTGAGCAGGAAAGTGCTCTTGACAGAAACCTACAGAATTGCCTACATCCAGAATACATTAGCTTCCTGGACCTTAAAAGAGTAAAGTTCCTTAATGTATATCCAGTTTTCTTTACAATTATTTCTTTCTTGTATGAGACAATCAGATTTATTTTCCTTGGTCTGCTCAAGTGTGGAACCTAGTGGACTTTTGTGTTTATCTCCTGGTTGTATCTTGTTCCATTTTCTTCCTGTGCCAAGACTCTAACAGCAGAATCACCAGAGTCACTAAAACCAAGGCAGCCATGATCATTCGTATGAGATTTTCAACTGTGTGACCTTCATTCTGTGAGGCTGGGAGTTCTGTAAACAGCAGTCAAAGAAGTCATGTCAAACCAAAAACTTCTCGCAGTAAGTGGTTTTGCACCTAGTCTCCCATCTCCTTGAAAGAACTATACATTTAGTGTCTTTCTTTTCATCTAGAATTCTCCATCTCACCTGATTCTCATATGGTCATGGTTTTCATGTTCTAATCGTCTGAGCTTCCCCAGAGGATCAAATACTTTGATTAGGCCATATAAAGTGCTTAAGAGAACTCAGCCATTCCTCTGGGCTCCTCATGCTTTGAATAATTCTTATTTTACTATAAATACATAATATTCTCAAAGCATCTCATCTTGTAAAAACTTTTCCTGATGTTTTAAATGGGGGTTAAGTCTACTTTCCCCAATTTCCCAACTTCAGAGGAGACTTTACCAACCCATTATGATCTTACACATTGCCAATCTCCCATAAGAGCTCCACTTACCATTCTCAGTGTGGGTGTGAGACAGACCAGAGATATATGGAGAGGTAAGAATTTGAACTTCAAGGCACTTTCCTATGGCCTGAAGGTTTCTATCTCAATCTGTACTTTAAGTACCTCCAACTGCCTATCACCTTGTTTCAGAGCAGATTTTCTGCCTCTGGATTCTTGTTTGTCCATCAAGATCACAGCTCAGGTCCACCAAGCCTCAACAAAGCATATCACTGAATGTAAGGAAGGATTGAGACTCTGAGGGACACAAAACTTCCTGATTGTGTCTGTGCACTATTTTTTACCACAAGCCTTTGGTGACCAGTGGTTATTATGAGACTGTGCCCTTTATTTATGGAAATAAAGATAAACAGAAAATGAAGGACGGAGGACTCAATTGAAGACTGTTCTCACTAGGTTTTGCTAACTTAATATAAGCTGGAGTCATCTGGGAAGAGGCAACTTAAATTGGGAATATGCCTCCATCATATTGGCCTGTAGGCAAGTGTGTGGAGGAATTTTATTGATTGCCTGATTGATGGGGGAATGTCTTTCTGTATGATGTGAAAATATGTTGCTTTTATTGGTTGATAAATAAAGCCATTTGGCCTATAGCAAGGCAGCTTAGAAGCAGGCAAAAATCCAAACAGATAGACAGGAATATAATGGAGAGGCAAAGGAGATGCCAGCTGCCACCAAAGGAACAACATTCCAGCAAACCTAGGTAAGCCATGGCCATGTGGCAACTTATAGATTAATAGAAATGGGTTAATTTAAGATATAAGAGCTAGGTAGCAAGAAGCTTGAGCCATATGCCATGGCCATGCAATTTGTAATTGATATAAGCCTCTGTGTGTTTACTTGGATCTGAGCAGCTGCAGGACCAGGTGAGTTACAGGAATTTTCTAAGTGGCTATGGGACCTTGATGCTGGGGGAGACCAGGAAAACTTCTAGCTATATTTGGTGCCCAATGTGGGGCAAGTAAACAAAGAAGTTAGGCAACAGTAGCACATGCCCTTAATCCTATCACTTAGCAGGCAGGATCTCTGTGTGTTGAAGGCCACACTGGAAACAGAGCCAGGTGTGATGGCACACACCTTAATTTTAACACTGGTTAACCATAGAGGTTTGGAGGTCTATACAAACAGACAGAAAGTGACAGAACTGTGCAGGAAAAAGAAATGATGTAGCTGGGCTAAGATAGTCAATGAGAGAACAGAACAGAAAAGGCATATAAACGTGAGTATACAGGAAAAAGCTCTTTTTGGAAGCTGTGGAGTTGGTGAGGTGAGGTTAGCTCATGGTTTGTCATATTCCTCTGATTTTTCTCTCAGGCTTCAACACAAATTTCTCAATCTGTGTTTTTTATTTAATAAGACCATTTAGAAATTCATCTACATCTGATAGTTGATGTGGGAGTGGGAGAGCCAAGCCCACTGTGAGAGGTTCTAACTCTGGGTAGTTGGACCTTGATAATATAAGTTTGAGTAATAGTTTGAGTAAGCCACTGGAGAGTAACCCTGTAATCAGTGCTCCTCTATGGTCTCTGATTCAGTACCTACCATGAGTGACTACCTCTAATTCTCTTCATGAGGAACTATAAACTATAAGAAGAAATAAAACCAGTCTTTCACAAGTTACTTTAGATCATGATGTTTTATCACAAAAAATAGAAACCTAAGCAGTTCAGAGAAATTATGTGATCACTCCATATACTGTCTGTCCTCCAGCCCTCCTGCCTCTGCTAAATTCCAATGAGTCATGGAGGGGCCTAGCTGAATCCGGGGAAGCTTAAGGCTGGTGCTCTATGAGGTGTGAAAGTCTTTTGGACTGTAGATTTTCCTTGTTCTACTTCTAGGCTAGAGCTCTTCTCAGAGCAGATCCCTGGGTGACACAATACACTAAGGAAGGATGGATGAGGGGTCCTTACCTGAGACCAAGAGGTGAAGGGGGTCACTTGATTTTGACCACACCTGGGGACGGTTCCTAAAATAGCCATAGCATCTGAATGTACCATTGTGGATGGTAGTCACGGGGTCAAGAACAAAATGAGCCTGGAATTCCCAATTAGCATTTTGCTGTGAGGCCAGGGTCCATGGGAGGTGGTGCTTTCCTTCCTGGATCAGAATGAATCTGCCAAGTCCCAGTGATGAGCTGCACTGCATGGTTATGGACTCTCCTGAGGTCACAGCAGGGCTGGGCCAGACAGACAGGCTTGGTTTATCATAGAATCCTAGGATAAAAGGGGAAGTGTGTGAAATGAACTTAAGCTACCCACATTGCCCTGTAGTCTTGGGCTCTGAGAAAATACCCCTGGGAGAGTTGAACTCCTTCTGAGGGGAGAGCCTGTAGTTGGAACCCTGAGTCTCCACTCACCTGTTAGCACCAGTTCCAGGGTGTCACTGTGCTCTGACCAGCCAGCAGGGCTCTTATAGTAACACTTATATATCCCTGCAAAGTCCTCTGTCATGTGATCAATGTAGAACTTAGCCATGTCCATGTGTTCCAGAGGGTGCTGTCTGTCCCAAGGATCTGGGCTTCCCTCTTTATGCATATAGTACTCTTTGGCCTCCCACGACCCCTGACACCAAATAGTCACAGGTGCATATAAGTCAATCACAGAGTGTGGCTGAGCCCATATTTTGGGCTTTGTGAGGATTCCTACAAGGAAATAAAATGTTGAGTTCCAGTACAATCCTCCTTCAGACACAAAGTCTTAGCATAGAGCACTTATGGGCATCACAACATTATCCATAAACACTTTTCTCACTCCATATTGTGAAGAGATGACCAACAGGAGAGCAAAAATAATGTTTTCAGAGTGAAGAATAAAATATTGGGTTGCATGGAGACACTCACCTGCCAGGACTGCAGTCTTCTGTCCCATACTCAGTCCTGAAACAAAATTTACTCTGAGAGATTTTTCCCATCTGAGAGCCAGGTTTGATATCATGGGGTCTCCAGATTCAATAAGATCTGGGATGGAGTAGGGTTCCTTACAGACCTGCATGTCCGCTCTCCCTGTTCATATCTTACCAAGGCACAGCAGCATTCTGAGCATGGGAATCATGGTGAGTCTTGGTATTTTTCTTGCTTGTGCTCCTTGGGCAGCCTGACCATGTTCTGTAGAACCATCAGACAGGCTGTTTTCAGTCTGAGGGCAGTTCCTTCCTGTCATGAGTTTGCCACACCAGTACTATCATCACAAGAGGAACTTCTCTGTTTTTCTCCAGTGCATGAGTTTTGCCAAGAACTCTGGTCTCTGAAAAGTCTTTAGAAAAAAACGCATTTTCACTGTTCCTCACAGCTTTCCACCTGTTCTCTGTGTTTTCCAAGTCAGAGAATGAACATTCACATGTCATGGCATGTCGTATGCCAAAGAGAAACAATTGCAGACCCCAAATATGCAAAAGTGATGTTGGTCAAAATCAGTGCACTATTCTAAGAAAAAATTCATTTATGATCTTCCATTGGGGGGTCATAATCTCAAATTGGCTCCATATACTCAAGTTAAGTATTTGTTAAGTTAGAGGTCAGATCAGACTCTGCTCTCTTTGCTCCCTAAACTCCAATGGTCTTCTGCATCTTTAATCACAATGTCCTGATTCACAGCAGCCAAGGACCAGCACTTTCCAATTCTGTTCCTTCTTACTTGTTTCTATGAGACTGACTCTTTTGCCTACTTATTTGCATCATCAAGATGTTACTATTGTGTTGAGACCATCAGGCTTAACTTCTCCTCCAAGATCCTTAACTTAAGCACTGTCTGGTACCAGCAGTAATAAGTTCAGGTTCTGAGCATAAGAATGTAGACAAGCTTGGTTCTATTATCCAGCTTGGAAGAGGAATTTTCCATTTCCAACTTGAACTTTGGTGACTGGCTTCCTTTATCCCAGCGACATTATAGTATCACCAAGTGCTGGGGATGCCTGTGTGTTGTGGTAAGCTATCCTCTGAGGATGACGTGAAACAAAGATAGGGTTTCCCTATTTCAGTTACAGTAGCTGTGATGTCCACCTATGTTTTTCACAGGGCTGTGCTGTGGGTTGTTCTATATGCTGTGAATGTGTTGCTCTGATTGGTTGATAAATAAAATGCTGATTGGCCAGTAGCCGGGCAGGAAGTATAGGTAGGATAAACAGACAAGGAGAATTCTGGGAAGTGGAAGGCTGAGTCAGTAGTCGTCAGCCCACCATCCAGGGAACAGCATGTAATGGCACAGAGGTAAAGCCACGGAACATGTGGCAACATATAAATTAACAGAAATGGGATGAGTTTAAATGTAAGAGCTAGTCATTGGTAGGCCTGAGCTAATCACTGAGCAGTTTTAATTAATATAAGCTTCTGAGTGATTATTTTATAAGGGGCTGCAGGGTCTGTGGGGCTGGGCATGACTGGAGAAAACATCAGCTACAGGGCTGGACATATAAAAAGTTTATTATGTATAATAGAATGGTTTCACAATACTTTACCCCATGCTGGTATTATTCTTGGCTATAAAAGAGAGATAAGAAAGAGGTATAGGTTTTGTTTGATGGTATAGTTATATAAAATTCCCAGAGCTCATGTCAGCAGCCTCTTACACTTGATTTGATTTATTAATCACAATTATATTCATTGGCTCACCACACCACACTTGGATGTTATTGTCAGTGGTGCCTTATAGGATGTATTACATGGTATGTTCATGTCACTTCAGTTAAATTTCCCCAAATGCTGCAACTTTAATTATTCTTGGAATAGAGGAATATCTCCAAGTTGGGCTCAGAAAACCATAGTTTGACTACCACCAATCACCATTCTCCATCAGGCTCTATATTACCTGGAAGACATAATGGGCACATTGGTTATGGAGTGTCCAGAAGTGATAAAGTTTGTAGTTCATCATATCATATAATTAACATTAAAGGAAGTATGTGAGATATATTTTGTTTTAAGCTAATATGGAACAAGGTAGCCAGAGCTTTCAATAACATGAGAAATCTTAAATTTCAAACAGCTACCATGTTCACAACACACTCTGTATAAGCCTATGTATACTCAATAAGGTATGTCTCCCAGCAATGAAGTTGGGCAATCAGTTTCAGAAAGCATGATTAGGCTTCAGCATACAAACAGGAGGAATTATGCAAGTAATACATTCTTCGTACTTCATTCTCAATGCTGACCAAAAATCACCAGCTCCTCTCACATTTAGTTCCATCATGGAACTAAATGATGTGAGTATCAAGTGAGTATCAAGACATACCTTACAAATAAATAGATCTAGAGACACTCATTTTGAGTGAACTAACCTTGACCCAGATGTATAAGCACCATATGTTTTATCTCATTTCAGGAGTTATCCTTGAAACTTCATGTGTGTGTGTGTGTGTGTGTGTGTGTGTATGTATATATGTATGTATGTATGTGTATATGTATGTGTTTCATTTGATATACCCACAGATGTCAGGAAATTAGTCAGTTGTCATTAAAATAAGACTTAAGAGGATGGCGAATGTTACAACCTTCTATAATGGAATAAAGAGCAAACAAGGTACAGGGAGTTGTTAATGGCAGGGTGATTGTGTGTTGTTGATTTTTTTACTCTATTGGCTCTTTGCTCTTTGGTGACCCCACCACCCAGCTCCCAAATAAATCCACACAGAGACTTATTATTACTTATAAATACCAGACCTTATCTTGGCTTATTTCTAGCCAGCTTTTCTTAACTTAAATAATTCCATCTATCTTTTGTCTCTAGACTTTTTCCTTTTCTTAATTTTATAATCTTATTTTCACTTTTACTCCTGCCTGGCTATGTGACTGGGTGGCTGGCCCCTCCTTTCTCCCTTCTCCCATCTTTCTCCTTCTATGTATTCTTTCTACCTGCTAGTCCCAGCCTATCTTTTCTCTTGACTTGCTATTGCTGTGACCTGCACAGCCAGGAACTGAGAACTGACGGGCGAGGGACGTCGAGGTTGAGCAGCACTCAGGACACACCGTGGTTCGTCATCCAAAAAGAGCTCCTTTATTGACAATCATCAGCCTTATATACCCTGCTACTTCCTACTCTCCACGGGGTCAGGGTACGGTCCTCAGGTTCCCATCTGCGTCCGAGCAGCTCAGCCAAACAGGAAGACCGCAAGCAGAGAGCTGATTCTTGAAACAATGTTTCAGCAATAGCTATATCATAAACATCCTGTGACTTACTGACCACAGGAAAAGAGAAAGGACAAAAGGGCACCTTAGGGCAACTTAGGGCAAACAGCCTATGCACAAGGCCTGTTCAGCGCCTGCTGCCACCAGCTATTGGCCATTCAGTTCTTTATTAGTCCAATCAGGTGTTTTAGTCAGGCAAAACAGCACAACTTCACAGAATTACACAAATAACACATAAAAGAATGCAACACATCTTTGTATCATTAAACAAATGTTCCACAGCATAAACAAATGTAGCACATCTTAAAATAATATTCTTTAACCAATGTGAGGGGGGAATAGAGCATAGAATAGACAGAGGGACAACTAACCCTAAATGCATTTCAAAATGATCGTATGGAAAATTACTACTAAAGGATCCTCCTTGACTATATACATGGATGTATACTGAGTATATATGTAGTTGGAGTTCCCTTCAATTGGGTTAATACCCCTAGTAGAGACAGCAGGGTATGAATGAAAATGCCCAGTGTCAGGGATGGGTTATCTTTGTCCAAGTTGTTAGACAGTGGGGTCCAATTGACCCCTAACCATTTCAGGCTATGCCAGTGCTCTTGGTTTCTCTCCAGAACTTGGCAGTAAGCCTGTTTCCTTGAAGACTCCACATATTTGGGTTACAGAACATGTAGAAATTGAGCATGGGTCATCTGGAAGCTTAATTTCTACTATCTAGCTTTTATTGTTTAAGACGTTGGTCTGACCACACCTATGTGTGTGTCTTTGTGTGTGCTATGTGTGCAGTTGCTCTGAAAAGTCAGAAATGTTGAATCCCCTTGAGCTGGAGTTAAAGGCTGACAGGATGCTGATAACTGAACTGGGATCTTCTGGAAAATCAGTTAGTGCTCTTTGACACAGAAGCTATTTCAGGCATCATCATGAAACTCTCTAAGGTCTACACTGTCACCTTGACATCCTCAGTCCTCACATAGTTGCTTTACCTTCAGCCCCATTTTCGGTTCCATGTCTCAATAGAGAAGGAAAAGTATGAGTTATGTTATGTCAGTGATTGCAATTCAGAGTCAACTAAAACAAAATTGGTGTGATAATTTATTTCATATCTTCAAAATTTTACATTTTCTGGGCAACTGACCTCATTTTCCTGCACACAGAAGGCAGGGAATGATTCCAGAATTGTAAAGGTGGCAGTAAAATATATAATTAAAAGGAGTAATATTAGCAAAGATTTATATTTTATAAATTTGTAATTAACACATGATGACTTTTTCTGTTCATGGCCAACTATGAATTTTTTATATTAATTTGCATGTTATGTAGTACTGCATGAAGTTAACAAATTCTAATAAAACAATAGTATTTGTAAACTAATAAAAAATATAATAGGGGCCAATGAAGACATAAAACATGGATTAAAACTGAACTTCTTGTATTGACATAAAATGGCAAGGCCTCAAATAAATCAAAGAAACAAAATTTATATAAGAATAAATCAATATTCCTAGAACCTGGGTTCTGGAAATTTGTTTGAAGAGGTGACAGAAACAGACAACATACTAAGAAAGGAACCACTTCAATGATACTTGCCTATTTCCTTGGCCTTCAAGAAAATTCTTATACATTTTCTCCTATATCATATACAACTGTCTCCACTTCTGGCCCTTCCTCTGAGCTCTCTGTCTTTCCTCAACACAATATTGTCTTCATGGGTATGGTGGTCATGGACTACTCTAACTTCTTTGCTCAACTATCTTCAGAAGTCAAGTAAGACTATTGCAGAAAGAAATACCTGGGCGGAGCTTAAAGACACCGAAAAGTTAGGAACAGGAAGAAAAGGGAGAGATACCAGTGCTGTGGCTCAAGTTGGATGACAGAATGTGAAGAAGTTGCCCAGAGACTCAACAGGAAGAATATACTTGTGTGTTGGGACCAGGGATGGATGGAATACAGGGACAAGTGGTCAAACGAATGGAAACACATGAACTGTGAACCAATGGCTGAGGGGCCCCCAACTGGATCAGGCCCTCTGAATGGGTGAGACAGTTGATTGGCTTGATCTGTTTAGGAGGCATCCAGGCAGTTGGACCGGGTCCTGCGCTCTGTGTATGAATTGGCTGTTTGAAACCTGGGGCTTAGTAGAGACCCTTGGCTCAGTCTGGGAGGAGGGGACTAGACCTGCCTGGGCTGAGTCCACCAGGTTGATCTCAATCCTCGGGGGAGTCTTTGCCCTGGAGGAGATGGAAATGGGGGGTGGGCCGGGGAGAGGGGGGCGGGGTGGC
>CABHPH010078017.1:36847-47535 GCA_902168325.1 Peromyscus nudipes
CAAAAATATAAATATTTTAAAGGGATAAGGATAGATAATGGAGGCACAAAAACAAACAAGGCCTAGAATGAAGCCACCCTTGGATAGTACTTGTTTTGAGTCTATTGTCTGCCATCTCCCACGCCCAGCTCCTTTGTGTGTACTCCATGCATCAAGTATAGAGATTAAGTTCTCATATCTTCTTTTCCCTTATCCACAAAATGACTAAGAAAACATCTAATCCCAGAAACACAGCCTGGGAGAAGGAAATAGAAACAAATTCAGGAACAAATATAGAATGAATTTCATCCTCATGCCTAGAAGTTAATGAAGTAAAGGGCTACAGATCTTCAAGCTGAGCTCCCAGACATGAATTAATGTGTGTCTGAGAGTGAATCACATTTTTTAATCCTCCAAAGCATATTGCTCTTGGTCAGAGGTGCCTTCAACTCTGATTTTCTGGGTGGTTGTGATAGTCTCAAAATCATACAGATAGAACTGTCCCTCAAGATGCTTGTATTAGTAGAGATTGATATATGGTAATTTCAGCTCAAAATAGTTAAGAATCTCATAGTCTTTGGGAAAACTGGAAACAATTTCTAGCAATTCTCACATCTTATGGAAGTTTCTAAAGCAACTGTTTGGTCCTTTATTGATGTTGATGTAGCCTGTCCACATTACCTACAGCAGAGGCCTCATACAGGAATCTGAGACTCTCATCTTCCTTTCTTCATCTCACCTACCACATTCCATATTTCTTCTTTCTCAAATAGACTCTCCACACTGATTCCTGCCTCACAACTTGCTTTTAGAGATACAAATATATGGGTGAAGCATTCACATGTCACCTGTGGCTTTCAGTGGCACTGCTGCTCTCTACCTGTTCTTACTCAGTTCCTGGACTTCATTAGCTTGATGCACACACTTTCCATTCCACATTCATTGAGTCTTATCACTTATCATTTAAGAAATAAGGAATCATGTCAGTATTGTCATCCCAGTGAATAATATCTAATTAACAAGAGACCCACATGATATATCCAAGAGCATGCTAAAATAACCAATAAGGAAATGGAAGTTTTAATATGACACAGCAATCAATCAGTAAGTTTAATCAAACTTTGCAACTTCCAAACATGATGTCTTAAAACCACATGCACTTTTTTACAAGATTCCAGTTTACATTAACTTCTAAGAATTAACCACATGATCCAGAAGAGCCCACATGGTAGGCCCACTGCAAGCGTTTCAGTTCTGAGGGGAAAGGCTTCACAATGGAAGTGTTACAGCTCTACCCCAACAGGAGGAGTGAAGAATGAGGGTCAATTGTGGAAAAGCTGGTGAGTATATATGAATATGACCAAAATTCACTGTATGAGATTCCCAAATATTTGAAAAATTCTTTTTTTCTTTTTTTTCTTTTTTTTTTTTTTTGGCTTTTCAAGACAAGGTTTCTCTGTGCAGCTTTGTGCCTTTCCTGGATCTTACTCGGTAGCACAGGCTGGCCTCAAACTCATAGAGATCTGCCTGGCTCTGCATCCTGAGTGCTGGGATTAAAGGCGTGCGCCACCACTGCCCATTGACAAATTCTTTTTAATGAAACCAGGTTTGTGAATTTGGAGGAAAAGTTAGTATTTGTAATTAATGGTTTTATCCAGGCAAATTAAGACCATGTACAAAACAATTGCCTTTTTCTTAAACATCAATGAACAGTGGAGTTTCAGATGACAAAGAAGACATCATTTCTGCACCACTCCTGCAATCCATGCATGTGAACTTAATTTGGAATCATGACTACGACTGTGAGTAGAATCCACACAGTGATAATCAAATGCCAAATGTAGAATAATTCAATGGGAAACACAGGTTTGGAATAGCAGCTGTTCTAACTTCACTGAAATTCCTGGACACACAGAGACTTCATGTCTGGCTTATGTTAGTGTGCCACATTGTTTTGTTTGTAAGTGTTTTAAGACAACAAGCACCGAGAATGCGATATTTTAAAGTCATGGAGCCATTCAAAGTCATGCCAACAAGATCACACCTCTTTATTTCTCACCATTGTCACTGCACTGAAAGGAAAAATGAGTGAATTTGTCCAAAGGAGTCCTTAGGTTTATCTGGTAATCACCCAGGAGATAGTGAAGGTTCCACATAGAGTTTGGGGCTATTATTTTCATCCCACTTTGTTCTCTCTGGAATCTGGCTTTTCCAATTATTTTTATTGTCTGATATGTGTTCTCTTTGTCAGTGGTGAATGTAAAGGCCCATGATGAACAATAGTGACTCTGGCTTTTTTTTTTCAATATTTGATTCATCACTTTATTTTTTCTCTTCTCAATATCTTTTTTTATTTAAAATTTTCTGTTTCATTTTATATACCAACCACAGTTCCCACTACCTCACCTCCCCCCCCTCACCCTTTTCCCCCACACTTTCAATACAGCCCCATGCAGTTCCCTCCTCCACTCCCATCTCTCATGCCACCCTGGCCTTTTCAGATTCCAATAAAAACAGATATGGTGTTCTTATCCAGCATCCTGGCTCCAAAGATGTTGCATATGTTATCCTTAACCCTGGTTCTGTTCAATTGGGTGAGATATTGGCCCTCCTCAAGGTTCTAGTGGAGTGCCAGACCAAGCCATTAATATTTTTTCTGACAGCCAGTACACTGTACAGGCAGTTCATGTGCTGGCATTTCATTGATTTAAAGACTCACTGACCCCCATTTCCAGCACCATGTTGCTCATACAAGATGGTCTAAATCAGAGTACTGAGCATTGGTACCTGTCACATATTAGATCTCACCCCAAATTACCCAGAATATTGGCCTGAGGAAATGAGGTCACAGACACCATCATATTAATAGCCAGTATGGATCTCCTAGAACAAGCCAAGGCTCTTCACAAGCAATTTCATCTGTCTCCACAGAATTTGCATAAGCTTTTTCCAGAATTACCAGTTTCCCAATGTAAACATTTGTCCCGGGCATGTGCCACTTGTGCTCTTCTTGCCCTCTTAGGATCAATTCAACGTGCAGGGGTTAATCCCCAGGGCTTCTTGCCTAACTGGATGTCACACATCACTCCCCTTTTGACAATCTTAAATATGCTCATGTGACAATAGATACCTGTTCCTCCTTTGTTTATGCCCCTGTCATTTCCGTAAAGAAGGCCATCAATGATTTCAAGGCCCTCTTAAGTCACCCATGGTAGTTATGGGGGTACCTTGGGCACTTAAGACTGACAATGGCTGTGCTTATTCCTCTCAGTAATTCAATGACTAGGGTCTTGGAAGATTTCCCATACCACTGGCATCCATACAGTCTGCAGGGACAAGCCATTGTAGAGAGGACCAACAGAGCTGTTGAGGTGCTGTTTATAAGGACTATATCACCAGAGGCTAGGAGAGATTCTCATATGGCCTTAACAGAGGTCCTTTTCCATATGAACTTTCTCAGTTTTGATGAGGAGCTCAGCCTGGCCTACAAGCACTGGATATCTCTGCCAAAGTACATGCCCCTGCCTCTGGTGAAATGGAGAGATCCTATCTCCCTCCAATGGCAGCTGCCAGTCCCTCTGCTATCCCATGGGAGAGGGTATGCTTGTGTTACCTCAGAGTACTACTATGTCAATATGGGTCCCAGCAAGAGATGTGTGCCTGGCCACAGATCATCCTCTTTCCACTAAGGATGAAGTCACCCAGGATCAATAATGTATATACTCCCCTTTCTTGCTCTCATTGACTCTCTAATGGCTGAAAATTTCTGGACTCTCACTTTTCCACATTTTGTATGATGCCTTTTGAGATGAGGAACATTAGTTTAGCAGGTCAGAAGCTAGCTAAATATATTAAAGGCCCATGGTCAGCTAAGTTTCTATAATATTCATTACAGCTAACACACAAAGTTTTCCAATTAAATCAGACAAGAGCACAGGTTATGGCCTTTGATTTTTTTGAAATGGTTTGGCATGATATAGACTGTTTGATCCCTCCTGGATATTCACTTATGTTTTGATTGGTGGGGTGGTGCTTTTAATCTTTCTCCTTTTTAAGTATCTACTAAAACATATCTGGCAACAACTGGTGGCAACTAAGGTGACTCTGCAGGTTTTAATGGTACTTAGACAACCAACTCATAGCCCTCCACAAGAGGTTATGCATGCCTGACTCTCCCCACCCAGGGTGACTCCCCAGGGATGGACACTCTTCAAGGGCTGATAGTCAATGACAGGTAAGAGCTTGTTTGGCAAGCCAACCTAAGACACACAGAGTCCAGTTGCTGAGCACCTCTGAGGCAGGGTCAACAAGACCGGAGCAAAGAACTATGACTCATGCTGAGCACCCATGCAATAAAATAAAATGGTGGATGTATAGTAGGACAGGCCCATAGGATTGAGGAAATTGGCTCAAACCAGTTGGCAAGGCATGCACATAACGTACTTTCTTATGAGCCAAACTTGAGCCTGCCTGAGGGCCTAGCAACAGGCACTGTCAGAGTTCCTGGTTGCTGTCAGAGTTCTTGATCATGCCCAGCCAATGAGGAATGACTGCTCAATGCCACCAGATTGGGATACAGCTTGGGTGCTGGGAGGAGGGTATATAAGGCCTTCTCCATTATTGAATAAAAAGTCTGCTGTTTGCCTTCAACTGACTCCCAGTGTCTGTGTTTTTGATGCTACACCTTCTCAACCCCCCTCCCCCTGGGAAACCATTAGGATCCAGCAACACTTAGGAATGTAGGATATCATCTTTTTAATAAGATCACATTAAAATAAATTGGAGAAAACAGTGTGTTTAATAGACAAAATCAGAAGTCTCCCCTGAAGATAATGAATTGTGCAATGAGTCCTTTCTGTCTATCCTGTTGAGTGTAGCACCTGATATTTTAGCTAACATGTGATGACAAGTAAAGTAAATGCACTGTGTATATATTTTGAAAAAAAGAGAGATAGGTTGTCAAAGAACACAAAAAATGCTAACAAAGGAATAAAAGTGTCCTTTCAGACAAATTAATTTTCTTCTCAGAAGTTCTGAATGGATAGGGAGACTTTAAAACCCATATTGATTTCATGCCTTACCATACCCACCTCCCAGTTAAACTCTCACCATTTTCTGTGGGGCTGAAGAACTGGTCCTTGGGTTTTCTCATAAATGGATGGACAGATGAATATTTGAGCTCCCAGCCTTTGAGTATGACCTGACTTTTTCTACTTCAATCTGCACCTTAAGTACTTCTAACTGATTCTCATCCTGTCACAGACCAGATTTTGTGCCTTTGGGTTCTTGGATGTCTAACAAGATCACAGTTCAGTCCCACTCAGGCATAACAACCCTTATCATTGAATGTAAGAGGAAGATTCAGACTCTGAGGGACTCAGAATTACTTGACTGGGTCTGCATATTTTGTGTACCACAAGCTTTTTATGAACAGCTTTTGCAATGAGACTGGGCTCAGAGCTTTCAGAAAACATAAAAAGAGGACAATGAGGACTAAGGACACCATTGAAGACTATTTTCATTAGGTTTTGCTAACTTTATACAAGCTAGAATCATCTACAAGAGACAACGTTAACTGAAAAATTGCTCCCATATTGTCCTGTAGGCAGGTCTCTGGGGGAATTTTCTTGATTGGTTAATAATTGATGTGGGAGAGCTCAGCCCACTGTGTGTCATTTTAACCATGGGTGGTTGGACCTTGATTGTATAAGATAGCAATCTGAGCAAGCTCCTGGGTAATTGAGCCTGTAAGCAGTGTTCCTCTATGGACCCTGCTGCAGTTCCTACCTTGAGTGTCTACTTCTAATTCTCTTCATGATGAACTGTAAGGATAATATGGAACAAATCCTTTTCTCCATAAGTTGCTTTAGACCATTTTTTTATCACAAAAATAGAAATCTAACTAGTACAGAGACAATGTTTGATCATTTCATTAATTTTGTGTACCCCTTAAACCTCCCACTTCTGCTAAATTCCAGTGAGCCATGGAGTGGAGCACTTGCATCAGGGGATATTGAAAGTTGCTCATCTATGATGGGTGGAAGTCATTTGGACTATAGAGTTTTAGAGTTTCCTACTCTATTTCTAGGCTAGAGCTCTTCTTAGAGAAGAGAACTGAGTGACTCTATACATTAAGAAAGATGGATCAGGAGTCCATATGAGACCAGAAGGTCAAGGGAGTCACTTGATTTTAACTGCCCCTGAAGATCATTCCTGTAGATGTAACCAACCTTGGTTGCATCTACACATTCCTAAAATTGCCATAGCATCTAATGTCCCATTGTGGTTGGCAGTCACAGAGTCCAGAGCAAAATGAGCCTGGTATGACATCCTGGCATGTTGCTGGGAGTCCAGGGTCCATGAGATGTTGTGTTTTCCTTCCTGGATCAGAATGAAACTGCCAAATCCCAGCAATGAACCAAACTGCATGGTTATGGACTCTCCTGGGATATAATGGACAGGGCTGGGACAGACAGACAGGCAGGGATTTCATAGGATTCTAAGATACAAGGGGCATTGTGTGAAATGAACAAAGCTCCCCACATTATCTTCCAGGCTTGAGAACTAAGAGAAGTACCCCTGAAGAGTAGAACTCCTTCTAAGGGGAGAGCCTGTGCTGGGAACCCATAGAGTCCTCTCACCTGTTATTACCAGCTCCAGAATGTCACTATGCTCTGATCTGCAAGTAGGGCTCTTATAGTAACACTTATATATTCCTGCAAAGTCCTTTGACATGTGTTTGATGTAGAACTTAGCCTTGTTCCTCCATTCCAGAGGGAACTCTCTGTCCGAAGGATCTATGCTTCCTTTTTTATGCGAAAGGCACTCCATGGCCTCTGAGAGTCCCTGACACCAAATAACCACAGGTGTGTAGAAGGCAAGCACAGAGTCTGACTCAGCCCAGATGATGGGCTTTGTGAGGATACCTGCGGGGAAAACAAAGGCTGGGTCCCAATACACTCCTCCCTCAGATCAAAGCACTTAGCATAGAGAAATCACAGGCATCACAACATTAGCTCAAAAGTACTTTTCCCCATCCCAGTTGTGAAGAATTGATTGGCCCACCAGAGATCAAAGGGGAGATCTGGTCTTCAGAGTTAACAGTCACATCCTGGGATGCATGGAGACACTCACCAGTCAGTACTGCAGTCCTGTGTCCCATACTCAGACCTGAAAGAAAATTATCTTTGAGATCTTTTCCCCTATAGCCAGGATGGGTCTCCTGGGGTCTCCATATGGAATCAGACCTGGCTTGGATTAGGGTCCCTTACAGACTTCTGTGTCCACTCTGGCTCTTTATATCTTACCAAAGCAAAGCAACACTAAGCATGGGGAGCATGGGGAGTCTTGGTAATGTTCTTAGTTGTGCTGCTGGGGTGGTGTGACTGTGTTCTGTAGAACTACCAGACAGGCTGTTGTCATTCTGAGGGCAGGTCATAGATTTGCCACATGAACTCTGTCACCAGAGGGCATAGTTCCCTTTTTCTCTGTAGTAAATGGGGCTTGGTTAATTACTCAGATGTATAGAATATTTAGACAAAATGTGTTTTTCTCTATTCCTCACAGCTTTCCACATGGCCTATGTGTTTTCCAAGCCAGAGAGTCAACATTCACAAAGAATCCACTGTCATTGTACTGTAGACTGTATCTTTCTTCACATCTCTCTTTGCTTGCTTTTCACATATGGGGGCTTTGATACTTGTTTTCATTTTTTTAGATTAACATTTCCATTTGTGCCTGTTTTGGTCTAGTTAGCACATTATTTACTTTAAAAAATAAATTAGTCCTTCAAAAGTTTCAGATTTATATATTGAGGAGTCAGTCTCTGTTCAGATGGTGTCACTAAAGGACAGGGAACCTGAGTCGTGCCAAAACCTCCTGTGACTGTTTGAGCAGACCTAATTCTCTGGAACACTAGATGATTCATAATGGAGTCCCAGCTAACTGGAGAACATCTAATTTGCTGACAAAGCCCAGGCTTTTGCCCGATTCCTGCTTTTTGTCTACAGAAAAATTGTCTGGATATACTGCCCCCACCCAATACACCCTCACATAACATGGGTTGCATGTCATTTGGGCTCATTGGACAGTAACTTGGTATGAACTTAGCTGACTGGGTAATATATGCATATATGCCAGTGAACACACACATTAAATCAGATCTACACCTTGACGCTAGTCTCTGAAGTCTGCTTCCAGGGAAACTCTTTGTGACTCAGTCTCCCTCCCCCCTCCCCCTCTGAGCTGCAGGTGAGAGGGAGAAAACCCCAACAGTATACAATGGGTTCTGATCACTCCCACTTGGTGCTCTCCTGTCTTCCTCCTACTTCATTCAACCCTCCCTTTTTCTGCCTTCTATTATTTTTTTTTTTTTGCCCCACAGAATCTGTGTGACCATAGGTTTGTAACTGTCCCTCAGAGTCTGGCAGGGTTTACTAGTTGACACACAACTGAAGATAATAACTACTCCAAAGAATTTTTCTGTGGAGCTAAAGCTGGTCTGGGACTCAATGGTGCTCACACAATGCCTGACTTTACCATTGTTTTCAAATATGTTCACCCTCTTTATGTCTTTACACTTAAAATGATTGTTGATCAGTAAGGTCTTACTTATCAATTGGACATTTTTTCTCTTTTTTAGTTCTTATGAGTCTTTTTCCTTTTTTGCTTTCTTTGTGATTTGCTGATGTCTTTCCTTGTTTTCTCCTCTTTCTTATGTTCTTCTGTATACAGTTTCTTCATGAATACTGGGAGGTTAACATAAGAAATTTCACACTCTAAATAGCCTATTTTGCATTGGTAAGTTTGGATTTAAAGCCTCTGGTTTCTGTTATACCATCATCACTGGGCTTCAGTTTGTGATTTCGTCTTTCTTGCTTTGCCTAGACATTCCTTGACATTGAAAGAGCCTCTTTCAGAATGGCTTATGCATTGAGGTAAGAGGAAGTTCTGAAGAATCAAGGGCTGTAAGGAATGGGCTCATGTTGGTGGCCTGCTTGCCCCCTGGGACCAGGTTGACGCTCAGGCCTGGGCTGCTGCCTATGGCCATATCTAGGCCTGTGACAACCAGAATCTCTGTCCATGACCCATACTGCCACCAAGGCCATTGGGATGTCTGGGTTATGGACCACCACCTGTAGCCATTTTGGCATCCAGGGTCCATGCTGCCACTCAGGCCATGTTGATCTGAGTGGCCTGTGCTGCCATCAGCAGACATGATAACATCCAGGCCTGGGATGCTGCCAGGGGCATGTCCGGGTTTCAGCACCAAAGGTCTGTGTTGATATCCACAGCTTCAATAACCACTGAAAGCTATGAAGATGACTAGGGTCTGGTCAAACACCTAAGTCCATGTTGTTCTCCAAGGACCGTGCTTCCACCGGGGTCATTCTAATCTAGATGGCCTATGATGATACCCAATGCCATGGTAGCATCCAAGCAAGGGGCCATGTCTGCATCTGTGGCCCTACCACAGGCAGGGTCTTGGTTGATATCTATGACTCCTGATGCCATCAAAGACCATACCAATACCTGGTTTCTGGGCCATTACCTGAGGTCAGGCCATTATCTTAGGGTCATGCTGCCGCTTGGGTCATACAGATCTGAGTGGTCTGTACTGCCACAAGTTGCCATAGTGATATCCAGGCTAGGCTACACCTGAGGGCTATGTCTTGGTCTGTAGCCCAACTGCAGCCATGTTCTCTGTTGATGTCTGTGGCTCATGATACTATCAAGGGCTATGCTGATGCCAGGGGTCTGGGCCACCACCTGTGACAATGTTGGTATCCATGGGCCTCACTGCCATGGGGGTCATGCAAATCTGAGTGCCCTGTGCAGCCATATGAGGTCTATCCTGGACTGCTGCCATGGGCCATGTCTGGTCCATAGCCCAACAGCAGCCACGGGCTGGGGAGATATGCGTGGCTCATGTTACCACAGGGGATCATAGGACCCATGATTGTTGAAATCTGAGGGCTGTGCTGAGACATCCCTGTCCTTCACTGCAGCAGGAGAGCTGGTGCCAGACCCCTGCCATGGGAGAGGTGACCCCAGCACTTGGGAGAACTGGCCTCACCACTCAAGAGAGGCATAGGAAAGCTGGTCCTGATGACATGGGCCTAGGAGAGCTGGTTCTGCCCTTTGCCTAGGGTGTAGGCACAGTGACCCAGATCTACTAGCTCAGGTACCGTCTAGACCCATATCTTGGCCCTTGGATTAACCTACCCTAACAGTTGTCCCAGAGTAGTCCTGGAGTGTGCAAAGGGACTTGTAACTGGAGAATCTCCATGACTCAGGGAAATAGCAGGGTAGCTGAGAGGAGTTTCAATGAGGGCCCAGTGGTGATGGTATACCAGAAACCAGAGGCCTTGAACCGAATCAATGACTCATTACAATGAACACTTTGTGGGTGGGACTGATTGGACAGAAGGGGCACACTGTGTGACACATTACAGCTCCCAACAGCACTAAGATGAATGATGGAGTGTTTGAAAGATGGATGAGAGTGGTGGGTTTCTTGTTTCCTTGGTTTGTTTTGTTTTGAGTTAATTTGGGGGGCATACTGCAGGGGTGAGGGGTGGATATGGAGAGACTGGAAGGTGAGTGGAATTGGGGTGCATGATGTGAAATTTCCAAAGAATCAAAGAAGAATTTTGTTTTAACTGAGAGAGAGAGAGAGAGAGAGAGAGAGAGAGAGAGAGAGAGAGAGA
>CABHPH010078032.1:0-10454 GCA_902168325.1 Peromyscus nudipes
CTCTTCAGTGCCACCATGCCCAAGAAGATTCAGAACTTTGCTAAGAGTGCCCTGGTAAAGCCTGTCACCATCAATGTGGGACGTGCAGGAGCAGCCAGCCTGGATGTCATCCAGGAGGTGGAATATGTGAAGGAGGAAGCCAAGATGGTGTACCTGCTTGAGTGCTTGCAGAAGACACCCCCACCTGTGCTCATCTTTGCAGAGAAGAAAGCAGATGTGGACTCCATCCATGAATACCTCCTGCTCAAGGGGGTCGAGGCTGTGGCCATTCATGGGGGCAAAGACCAGGAAGAGCGGACCAAGGCCATTGAGGCATTCCGGGACGGCAAGAAGGATGTCTTAGTGGCCACAGATGTGGCCTCCAAAGGCCTGGACTTTCCTGCCATCCAGCACGTCATCAATTATGACATGCCTGAAGAAATCGAGAACTATGTGCACCGAATTGGCCGCACTGGGCGTTCAGGAAACACAGGCATTGCTACCACCTTCATCAACAAGGCCTGTGATGAGTCAGTGCTCATGGACCTCAAAGCCTTGTTGCTGGAGGCCAAGCAGAAGGTACCACCTGTTCTACAAGTGCTGCACTGTGGGGATGAGTCCATACTGGACATCGGAGGAGACCGTGGCTGTGCCTTCTGTGGAGGACTTGGCCATCGGATCACTGACTGCCCCAAACTCAAAGCTATGCAGAAAAAGCAGGTCAGCAATATTGGCCAAAAGGACTACCTGGCCCACAGCTCCATGGACTTCTGAGCCATCTGTCTTCCCTCTTCTCATCAAGAGGTAGCATCAGTCACAAGACTCTGGCCATGCATACCCCAGCCCCCAAGACAAGAAGCCAGCCCCAAAGGAATGCTCAATCATACCACAAAGATACATGCTCAACTATGTCCATAGCAGCGCTATTCATAACAGCCAGAACCTGGAAACAACCTAGATGCCCGTCAACTGAAGAATGGATTATGAAAATGTGGTACATATACACAATGGAATACTACTCAGCAGAGAAAAACAATGACATGAAATTTGCAGGCAAATGGATGGAACTAGAAAATATCATCCTGAGTGAGGTAACCCAGACTCAGAAGGACAAACATGGTATGTACTCACTCATAAGTGGACCCTAGATATAAAGCAAAGGACAATCAGACTGCAACCCACTGATTGAGGGAGAGTAACTAGCAGTGGGGACCCAAGGATGACTTTGGTTTCGGTTTTGCCCAACCACTGGGCAAGTTTGAGTGAATCATTTCACTATTAGGATAAGAATTTGTACAATATCAAGCTGATGAGAGAATATGGTGGCTGTACTTTCAGGAGGGGAGGCTAAAATCTTTTTAGATTATGGATTAGCCTATAGAAAAATGTCTGCTGTAAATCAAACAGTGAAGGGGAAGATGAACAGGAACACCACTTGTACAACTTAAGTAAAACATAGCTCTCTGAACAGATGAAGATAGGTTTCTTCTGTATCTCAGAATCTAATCAAATTTATATGTATAATTCAGCTATTATTTGCCTTAAAGGGGCTTATTGGGAAATGTTATCATTTTTACTATTTTCTACAGAGAAAATCTTTTTTGTTTCAAATGACTCTGGTCTTTTGAATTATAACCTGTTTTTATGTTCAAGCTATCTGTATATTATTTCTCCTGCAGTTGTACATAAAATGTTTTTACATTTAAAAAAAGGACAAATACTATAGAATTGTATTACATGAAATATATAGAATATAAAAATTCATAGAGACAGAAAGATTGGCTGTTATCTCCGGATTGGGAAGAAAGGAATATAGAGCAATGATTTCTTAAGTACAGAATCTCTGTTTGGTGTGATGGAAAAGCCTCACAAATGGACAGTAGTATTGGAATGTAATATCATGAATGTAATAAATCAGGACAATTAATGTAATTAGTGAATATCATAAAGAAAATTATTGAATGAATAGTGCAAATGTAATCAATGAATACCACAAGTGTAGTTAATATCATGAGTGTAAATTAATGAATATCATGAGTGTAATTAAAATAATACATTTAAAAAAAAGAAAAAATTAAAAAAAGAAGTTTGATTAAGATAGGAAGGGACCAGACTTAGAAAGAAGGAAGGCTCAGGGATTAAGAGAGCATGCTGCTCTCTGGATGACCTGAGTTTGGGTTTCAGCACTCACCTTGGGTAGTGGCTCTTGTAACTGCAATTCCAGAGGACCCAATGCCCTCTTCAGACCTCTGTGGGAACCATATGTGCATACACACATGTACATAGAAAAACCAAAATGAATTATTGTAAAAGCTGTGACCAGATCCTGAAAGTTTCTGAAAGGATGAATTTTGTCTGTTAGCATTTAGGACACCTGGCCTGCTCTTAGGGTCCTGACAGGATATGTCTCAGCTGCAGACTCTATGAGCATCCCCTGTGTGCATTCGCTATGTTTCCTTATAAAATGCGGGCCTTGTACACCTCCTGTCTCTTTCTCTTGCTTCACTCTCATCCCCAGAGACCTGTCTCTGCCCCTTCTCTCCCCTCCCCTCAATAAACCTCCTACGTGGACCTGTTGTATGGTGTGACTCCTTCCTGCTGCCTCACCATTTTTAAAATTCAACAGTGTCTGTGGTCCAAGCTTGTCTTGAGCTTTAAGCAATCCTCCAGCCTCAGCCTCCCTAGTGCTAGGTATAGGCACAAGCCAAGACAGACTTTTAATTCCTTTATTTGGTGACTTCCTGTCTTAGCTTTTAAATTCTTTTAATTATCCCTCTGGTAAATGAAAACGCTTTTCTTTTTTTTTCTTTCTGTTTTTCACAATAAAGTTTATTATGGAAACAGGCTGGTGTGGGGACAGAGGAAAAGACAAACAGGTCTGGGTTAGGTGGCTCACGTGAAGTAGTGGGGCTTCTTCTCATGGATACCATATCCACTGAGGGCAGGGGTCAAGTCATCCAAGGGAAGGGTGTTCTTGCGGTCCTTGCTCTTGGTCAGGGAGCTGCCTCAGGCAGTGCCCTTCATTTTGCAGTGCTGTAGGGCATCTGGGCAGCTAGTGAGATGAGCTGATTTATGCGTGGGTCTGAAGCTTCAAAGCCAGCAAGGTTCAGGTAGTAAGCAGTCACTGCATCTGGGATCATAGGCGTGTAATCCTCCAGCTGCATCAAGAAGTTTACAGGAGACGTGCTGGACACTATGGGCTTCACTTCTGGGTTGGCCTTTGTTGGCAGGGCATACAGGCCCTTAGACATTGCCCTTCAGGGGGAGCCTTGTCGCCCTCTGCCACCGATGCCTGCCCATGTTGCTCTGCAGGCTCCCTGGCTGGCACCTCCACAGGGCCCCTGCCCTTAGTGACAGCTCCAGCCCCGGGGCGCCCTGCCATTCCCGCAGGGCTAGCCTTGTTCTCCGCGGCTGTGCTGGTGGGCAGCCTGGCAGGAGCCAATACAGGAGGCACCCAACCCGCGAACGAGGTGGGGCATGCGCTGCTGCTGCCGCAGCTCATCGTGATGGTGGGAGGGACAACGAACCAGGCTTTTCTCCATTATGATCTGATCTAATTTTGTTAAGGGATTTAAACCTTTTGACATTTTTGACAAACCTTCCCCAGATCAAATCCTCTGTCTAAAATCCCTTTGAGGCAGGTCGGTGGGGCCACACGCCTTTAATCTCAGCAGTGGGAGGCAGAGGCAGGAGGATCTGAGTTTGAGGCCGGCCTGATGAGTAGTAACGGGGTATAATAGCTTACATATAGAGGTGTAAAGTAGGTCTGGGATAAATGAAATTTTCTCCTTCACAGTAGCCACACCAAACAATAAAAAAAAAATGAAGATGAAACGAGAGACTGGCTACCCTGGGTGAAATGGGGCTTCTTGACAGGGTGAATGTCTTGCCTGATCTGGACGCTGCTTACAGGTCTTCCAATCCCAGCAGGGTAAGTCAGTCACTCCAGGTTCCAATGCTCACAGTGTCTTGCCTATGCTTTCCCTTTGGAGCCCCACCTCTTAGACACAACCTGCCAACTGATTGGATGAGGAAGTTCTCACCCATTTAATCTTACTATTTGGGATTTTGCATCAGTAATTTGAGGGAATCAGACCTTACTATGGGAATGGATGAAATCTGAGATGATGGTCAAGGTCCCAGGTTCATCCATAATACTCCTCTTCAAACTCTGAGCTCTGGGATTCATTGTCTAATTTACATTATTACTTTGGTAGATATTTTTCCCTGTTGATGTCTCACACTTTACTTTCGGACTGTCTGGAACTCTTACTGTATTCTAAGTCCACCTGTATGGGTCTCAGTAATCCTCCTGTCTCAGAAGACCATATGTAATAAGGTGTGTCCAGATTGATTAGATTTCCAGGCAGAAAAGAGAAGGAATTGAGACCACTCTGAAGACAATGTCCCAAATGCAGTCAGTGTACAAACACTAAGGCTTGCTTCTTCCTTCATTTCTTCCTCCCTCCCTCCCTCCCTCCCTCCCTCCCTCCCTTCCTCCCTCCCTTCCTTCCTCCCTTCCTTCCTAACTAGAGTAGGATACACCGAGGACCTGTCTGGAAAAGAGCAACAAAAAGCCTCAGAGGAGCAGCCAAGCGGAGGTCTGTGTGGGGGCCCAAAACAGCTTGACCACACAGCTGCCATGATACCCTTAGAGGCCCAAACGCAGCTTCTGACAGATAACACCTGGACCCAGGAAATGCCATAAGCTGACCTCACCCAATGGTGCTGCATCTAAGGCAAAATACCTGAGGCCCTGACACAACTTCTGGCAATCTCTGAACCCAGAGAAGCTATAAGCTGACCCCACCCAGTGGGGCCTGCATCTAAGAGCAAATGCCTGATATTTCAAACATTCCCTATACCCTAGACAAATGTCAATCAGCACCCTGAACCCTGGAAATCCCCTCACCCCACACTGCCTTGGCTCTGGGCTCTCTGCTCTCCCTGCTGAACTGGACAGGGACTCTAAGCTGTGAGCTTGAAATAATTAAGGCTCTTTGGTTTTATATATGGGATTTTCCATGGTGATCTTTTGGGGGTCCCTGCAATCTGGGCCTAACAAGGTCCAATGTCCTGAACCTGGGGTAGTGGGCAAGGGGAGCACTGCTTGACCTCCTATGGATTTCATAGCTCTATGAAACTGGTCTACATCTTCAGTGAGTGACCACAGGGAGATGCCACTCAACATGTCGTTAGGAAGCCAAGCAGCCCTAGGTGTCCCATAGATATTTCTTGATTTCTCAGATGAACATATTTAAGATCTGGTGCTGAGCCATCTTGAGTTGTACACCAGACAGGCCAAGGAGGAAGACTGCAAATTCATGGCCTAGCCTTGTGTGTTATGCCCAGAGCTCTAGTAATAATTTTGCCCTTATCTCATTCAAGATTATCAGAAAAAAAATGGACAAACAGTATTCCGAATCTTAATTTACTTAAACTGAATCACCTCAGCCAGCAAGATGGCTCCTGATAAAGGTGCCTGGTGCCCTGCAGAAGGACCTGAGTTAAACTTTTAGAACCAATACAGTTGGTGGAAGGAGAGAGAGAGTCAGCTCACACAAGTTGAATCCTTGCCTACACATACAAATTAAATATGTAGTAAACCAAGTTGACTGTCTTATGTTGGGCAAAAGTCTTCCACTAGTCTTAATGGCCTCTAGAACCACTCCTGTACGAACACCAAAACTGGTCAATTCTAGTAGCTCAGCCCTTTAATCCCATCACATGTGGGACAGAAACAGGTGGATCTCAGTGAGTTTGAGGCCATCCTGGTATTTATAGTTATTTCAGGCCAGCTGGGGGTGAAGTAAATATCTAAGTGGATTCCTCTTGAAGACCCGTGACTTTGATGATGGACTCAGTGTCTCCCTTGCCATTACTGACTCTAATATGATCAGCTTCAAGGCTTTGGTACACTCATTAGAAACAGATTTCAACCAGCATAATGACCTACCAACAAATGTGAGACAATCTCTGAGCTAGAGCCTGAGTCAAACATTTCTTATTTCTTTGGGGCTGAGGAACCAACCCAGGGCTTTGAATATAATGAGTCCATTCATCACCACTCAGCTGTATCCAAAGCCACTTTTCTCAAGACACCTTGTACAGTACCATGCAAGCTGATATAAAATGAGCTATAGGGCTGGAGAGATGGCTCAACCATTAAAGGCTAGGCTCACAACCAAAAATAAAATGGGCAATATACATCAGTAAACCTTTCCCTAAATACAGGCCACATCATTCAGTAGACACTTCACTAAGATGCTCAAACAAGACTCTATCTGACATAGGTTTTGTTTTTTTGTTTTTGTTTTGGTTATTTTTTTTTTCACACAGCCTCTCACCATATGGACCAAGCCAGTCTAGAAGTCACAGAGATCTACTTGGCCCTGCCTCCCAGGGATTAAAGGCCTGCACCACCACACCAGGCCTAAGAATTGGTTTTGTTTTGCACTAAAGTATTGGAACTTATGCTTTTATTTCTGTTCATCTGAACATCCCATAGCCCACTATTAAGTTATAGTCACTCAGTAACCCGAGCAACACGAAGCATGGTCTCCATATATCTTAAGATGAATGAGCTGGCTCTGGTAGCACAGGGTGGCAGGATGTGCTTGAAGATCTGGGGGCAGGAGTTGGGGTTGGGGAGAGACAGCTCAATGGGGGAAGGTCTTGCCATCAAGCCTGAGTTCAATCCCTAGAACCCAGATGCTGAAAGGAGGAACCAGACCCTGCCAGTTCCATGTGCACATTATGCAGACACAGAGTCCCCTCCACCCCCAATAAATCCAATAATCTTTTTCAAAAGATGAATGAGAAGAATGTAGAATCAGAACCAGCTCTCACACACATTTGGAGAACAATTCAGTAAGCTGGGTTGAGAAAAGGCTTGGATCCTTGACAGGACACTTGGCACTGGGAGGGAGCTAGAGAAGCAGAGGGTGGCCTCTGATGAACCTTGGTTTCATTTCAGGCCTTTACCTTTGTGCATGGAGGACCTTAAGACTGAGGTGGAATCTTGGGCAATGTTCTGGCTTCCTCTGTCAGACTCTTTGTATTGTCTTTGGGAATAAGATAACAAATTCAGCATACCAGTGAATCTATCTTACACATATAGAAGCTGTGGCCCACACACACCCCCACTCATACAGATAGGCACACAGAATAAACAAATATAACCAAAAATAAAGAGGACAAGGCATGGTGATTCATATTATTTCTTTTCTTTTTTTTTTTTTTTTTTTTTGTTTGTTTATTGAGACAAGGTTTCTCTATGGAGCCTGTCCTGGAACTCAATCTGTAGATCAGAATGGCCTAGAACTCATAGAGATCCAACTGCCTCTGCCTCCCAAGTGCTAGGATTAAAGGTGTGCACCACCATCACTGGGCAGGAAGATCTCTGTAGGTTTGAGCCCCGTTTGGTCTACAAAGTGAATTCCAGCACAATCAGTGCCACATACAGAGATCCTGTCTCAAAAAACTCACTAATTAAATGAAAGACTTCAAAGCTGGCCTTTCTTAGGTAGTGAGTCTGTATTATATTCCATCTCCAAAAACAAATGAAAGGATCCTTAAACCAGACATAGTGGTACAAATGTATGGTGAAGCAAGTTCCTGCCTGGCCTTGAACTCAAAGAGAGCCCCCTGCTTCTTCCTCCTGCATGCTGGGATTAAAGGTGTGCACCACCATGCCTGCAGGAACATCTTTGTTTTATGAACATCTTCTGAGTCATAAGTATTTCAGTGGTGGCTGTGGGTTTACTAATTCAAAACTGCCAGCATCAGCAGGGCATAGTGGCACACACCTTTAATCCCAGCACTGTGCAGGTAGAAGCTGGCAGATCTCTGTGAGTTCTCACTCAGCCTAACAATGTCACCAACATATACAAGGGACTTGAATCTCTGAATGTAAGGTTTCCTTCATGAGCATAAACTGGTCACATACAGGCAAAATTACCACCAAAACCTGCTGGGCTTAAGAAAATCCAATGGGACAAAGAAGACTAGATGAAAGGCCACATACCAAGTAAAGTAAATATGCTGCCCATTCAGGCCCCCTCTCAACTCTAGCACTGGTCCCAAAATTATGGCATTCCCAAGACTCAAAGGATTTCATCTTTTGCTCTCAAGACATTAATAAAACTGAACTCATATGGCATGCAGGACCCTCTTCCTAGCTGTATGATAGCCAATTATCATGTATATGTTGATATTTGGGGTTAATTATACCATAGGTCATTTCAAAATGCAGTAGCCTTCTGGAAGTTCCAGCTCACCAGCTTCTAAGAGCTATGGTTAAGAAGTATAATTAAGATGGGAAGGGAACAGACCTACAGAGACAGAGACAATCTCTCAGTGATTAAGAGAGCATGCTGCTCTCTGGAGGACCTGAGTTTGGGTTTCAGCACTCACATTAGGTGGTGGCTCTAGTATCTGCAGTCCCAGAGGACCTAATGCCCTCTTTAGACCTCTATGGGAACCATATGTGCATACACACATGTACATACATAAAGCAAATAAATTATTTTTTTAAAGATTGATTTATTATGTATACAGTGTCTGCATGTATGCAAGATCTCATTACGGACGGTTGTGAACCACCACATGGTTGCTGGGAATTGAACTCAGGATCTCTGGAAGAACAGCTAGTGCTCTTAACCACCGAACCATCTCTCCAGCCCCAAAGTAAATTATTTTAAAAAGTGGGACCAGATCCTGAAAGCCTCTGAAATGAAGAGTGCTGCTTGTGGAGACAGGCTGTTATTAGCATTTAGGACACCTGGCCTGTCCTCAGGGTCCTGACAGGACCCTCAGCTACAGCCACTAAGAGCATCCCCTTGTGCGCATTGCTAAGTTTCCTTATAAAAGGCTGGCCTTGTACACCTGACTCTGTTCTTTCTCTCTTCCACTAGAGACTGGTCTCTGCCCCTTCTCTCTCCTCCCATCAATAAACCCTTCACGTGGGCCTCTTGTTTGGTGTGACTCCTTCCCAATGCCTCACCATTTTTTAAATATAACAGTGTCTGTGCTCCAAGCCTGTCTTGAGCTTTAAGCAATCCTCCAGCCTCAGCCTCCCTAGTGCTAGGTATAGGCACAAGCCATGACAGCATTTTATTTCCTTATTTATGTGACTTCCTTTCTTAGCTTTTAAATTCTTTTAATTATCCCTCTGGTAAATGAAAAAGTTTTTTTTTTTTTTTTTTTTTTTTTTTTTTTTTTTTGGTTTTTCCGAGACAGGGTTTCTCTGTGTAGCTTTGTGCCTTTCCTGGAGCTCACTTGGTAGCCCAGGCTGGCCTGGAACTCATAGAGATCCGCCTGGCTCTGCCTCCCGAGTGCTGGGATTAAAGGCGTGTGCCACCAACGCCCGGCTGAAAAGGCTTTTTTTTAAACTATTTTTTGAAAAAATAAGGAGGGGACCCTATTTAACACATGCGAGGGCAGGGAGGGAGGCGGCTTCATTTGGGGATGGTGTTCGCATTCATGCTCTTGCTGCTTCCACAGAGCACGATGTATGGTGTCTTTTGGGCCTTCAGCTTCTCCTGGAGCAATGCTACAGTGCCCAGGGGTGTATCACTGGAACTTACCTTCTGCAGGAGCGCCTCCTCATGGAGCTTCTTCATCTGCTGCTCAGTCTTCATCTTTCCTGAACCCTTCCCGTGGAAGCAGTGGGGGAGCTGCCTGAAGGCCTCTTTGTCTCAGTTTCCTGCCGGTCTCGTCCACATACTCAGTCTTAACATCAGGCTTGTAACTGTCCTTCTCCTTGAAGTCCTGGGTGAAGTCCCTGTGCTCCTCGTGCTGGCTCTACTTATCCTCAACGGCCATCTTATCCTGGGTGGAATACACAGCTGAGGGCAGTGACTTCCTGGGCCTTCAAAAACCCAAAGACCTGCCCTATCCAGAAGATGCGAGTGTTGATGATTTGGCACAGCAAAAACCACGCTTGATCCTGGCCAAATATGATGAGGAGCTGGAGGGCGAGCGACCACATTCCTTCCCTTTGGAACAGGGTGGCATGGCTGATGGTGTGAGGGAGCACGAACTAGAAGAGATCCAGGCCAAGCTACTGCTGCAGGCTCAGTCTCTGAGCCCTGTAGGGCCCCGGCTTGCCTCTGAGTACCCTGGGGACCCTGATGGAAGGTCTCCCCCATCCTCTTCGTCACTGGTATTCACGTTCTCTATTCGAGTATCATCTGATGGTGGGGGCTGAGCCACAGGGTCCTTCTCCTCATCCTCCAGGGCCTCCTCCTCCACCTCGGGAACTGGAAGCCGACCCCAGCCCCGAAGCCTGGATCCAAAGTCCCCATCCCGAGTCTGGTCCCCAAGAGGCAGCAAGTCATCTGCCCGCATTACCACCTCCTTCTCCTTCTTTCGGATTTTCTTCACCCTCCGCCTGGTCTTTTTGAAGGTCACCATCTCTTCAGGAATCGATGGCATGTTCCACAGTGAGACCTTGCAAGTCCCACAAACATATA
>CABHPH010078035.1:9837-29904 GCA_902168325.1 Peromyscus nudipes
CTCTCTCTCTCTCTCTCTCTCTCTCTCTCTCTCTCTCTCTCTCTCTCCATCACCCTCACCTTCTCCCTCTCCTTCCCAGGCCCTACACCCAATGTGAAACCTCCAGCCTCAGTGAGGATGACCTCCCCAGCCCAATGCCCCTCAGATGTGGTACTGAGTGAAGGGAGCTGGGAGAGACTATCAGCTCTTGATTTGGAAGGTGTGAGGCTGTTGGCAGATGGAGGACGGGGCAAGTTCTCTCCCTGTTTCCAAATGGCTCCATTTATTACCTGCTGAGAATTCATTTGACTCTCTAGTAGTTCAAAACTTTTTTTTTCATTTTCCGCTTTATGAAGAAACTCAATTCCTGACTAGAGCAGTTCATAGCTGCACAATTGGGGCAAGAGTGGGTTTTCTCTGTAACTCTCAGCTGGGCCAGCAGAAGTCTGGGCAGGGAGAGCCAGGGTGGAAGAGACCCAAGTCAGGAGAGATCCAAGACAGGGGAGACCCATGACAGCGAAGACTCAAGACACGGGAGACCCAGAGAGGGAGAGATCTGGGGCAGGCAAAACTCAAGGTGGGGGAAATCCAAGGATGGAAGATTCAAGGCAGGGAAAACCTAGAGAGGGAAGACCCAGGGCAAGGGAGACACAGGGAGAGGAAGACACTAGGTGAGGGGTCCCAGACTCCCAGGATACCCACCATGAGGTATCTCTGTGGACGAGCAATGATCAGAACAAGGACTGCATTCACCTTCCCATCTGAAGATGGTGTCAAATGTGATGGACCTCCCCCTTCCCAGGACTTCACCCCAAATGAGCTTCCAGCCCAGAGCTATAGGGCTGCCTGTGCCTACCACAGGACCGAACCTGACTGAGTCTGTGGGTGTGATACCATCAACCCTAAGTTTCTTTCCAGCTGAGCAGTTTAATTCACACCCTACCACATCTGATGTACACCACAGCTGTGTCAGCCAGGCCTGCTGCTGCCACCCCACTTGGCAGCTAACACACAGAAAGCATCAAGAAGCTTCAGGTATTGCCCAAGATTGCACAGCTCTTTAGCCTGTCTCCAGGACCACCTGCCCCAGGAGAGCCAGCTCAGATATGGTGTCTTCGTTAGGGTTTCTATTGCTGCAAAGAGACACCATGACCACAGCAGCAACTCTTACAACGAAAACATTTCATTGTGGTGGCTGGCATACAGTTCAGAGGTTCCATCCATTATCATCATGGCAGGAAGCAAGGCAGCGTGCAGGCAGATATGGTGCTGGAGAGGTAGCTGCTACATGTTTTTATGTAGGCAACAGGAAGTAGACTGAGACACTGAGAGAAGCTTGAGCAAAAGAGACCTCAAATCCCGCCCCCACAGTGACACACTTCCTCCAACAAGACCACACCTACTCCAACAAGGCCACACCTCCTAATAGTGCCACTCCCTTGGGGGGGGCCATTTTCCTTCAAACCACCACATATGGGATGAGGGTCAAGAGCAATGGGCCTGTCTACAGTGATCTCGGGGGCCAAGCACACCACAGGTGCCTGGGTGGGAAGTGTGAATGGAGTAGCCACAGGACCTGGACTCCTCCTGTACCAGATGGAGCTTGGCAAGGACGCAAAAGACAGTACTTATTTTTACTGTGGGAGCCAGGAGGAAATGAGACTCATCTCTGTCAACCACCAAAAGTGGCAGAGCTTGAGTAAAAGACGGAGGTGATGTAGGGTGAGGCCAGCCTCTAGAGCAGGGGTTTTCAACCTTCCTAATGCTGCAACCCTTTAATACCGTTGTCATGTTGTGGTGACCCCCAACTGTGGGACAACTCAGCCTTAACACGCCTGAGGGCCAGCTGACTCAAACTAGCAGTGACAGCATGCCCACAACATACTTCCTGAGAGCCAGCCGCCTGAGGGCCTTGACAATGACATCTGAGTGGTGGCATGAGTTGACCTGGACCAATGGGGGGGAGCCACATCACATCAACAGATGCCTACACAACAGACCCCTCCCCAGGCAGGGTGGAGGGTATATAAAGCTTGTCCCTTCCAGAATAAATTGAGCTTGTTGTTCAAGACCTGACTCCCGGCTTCTGTGTTGTTGGCGCCGCGCCTTCCATTAGGACCCAGCCACACCCAACCATATAATTATTTCTGGTGCTACTTCATAGCTTTAATTTTGCTACTGTTATAAATCATAATGTAAACATCTGTGTTTACTAATGGTCCTAGGCGACCTCTGTGAAAGGGTCATTTGACCCCCACGAGAGATCATGATCTATAAATTGAGAACCACTGCTCTGGAGCATGCCTGAGTGGCCCAAGGAAGAGAACTTGGCTGGGGCTGCCAACTCTGAGCTGGAGCAAGATGAACTGATCTGAGGCTCAGACACAAAACAAGGCTTCAGAGTTTTAATAAATGGAAAAACAAAACTTTAAGCCCCAGCCCCCTGGGTAACTTTTCCTGGGAATTAATTTCTAAGATAAATTGTTTTGGAATTGCTTGGGCCATCTCTGCTAAGCCTCAATGTTTTTCTGATTAGACATTTTCATCTAAGCCATCCAGACATCTGAATGGCACCTCAATCCCAGCCGTATTGACATCTGCCAGGGTCCATGCTTTATGGGGAAAATATGAATTCCTCGCCAATGGCTTTGCTCAAATTGAGCTGATTCTCAGCTAAATGAGATGTGGTATGTAGCTGTGCAGGGAACATTCTGGCTCACCTCCACAGCTTCTGTCACCAGCAGGGCTCTGGGTAAAGGTAAGAGGGTACCGGCAGGTGCTAGGTAAGGAGGGGACCCTGGAGACAAGGAGCCTGAACAAAGGAAGACCCACTCATCAGGTGGGGACACAGTAAATTGGAGTTCTGCGACTGCATGGGTACCAACCTGGAGCCACAAAGTAAGTGTCAGAGCCCAAACCCCTACACCAGCCTCCTGAGCCCATGAGCCACCTGCCACGTACCAGGAAGGCCACGTGGGGGCCAGCACTGGGGACATGCTACCCAGAACTCTGTGCCCTGACCTTTTCTACTTTAGATGTACCTGTCCTTGGTGAGAGACAAACAACCACTAAAAATTGTAAGAAGGCTAAAGAAAAGTTGGCTCGTGGTGTCATGCTCCAAGCCTCTGCATGAGCCGCCCTGGGGTGGTACTGCACCCAAGAGCACCCAGCACCCACACAGAATCCCATGAAGCATAAATATTGGTGGATCTTATACACGCCTTGTCAGCCTCCCAAGTAACCCAGGCCAGGCAAGCCTGCAAGGCTATTTTGCAGGTTTGGGAGAACTAGTCCACACCAGGCTAACCTGGAAAGCCAGCCTGGGACCTCACAGTTCAAAGACATTCTCTGCCTACTCCCTGTGGCAGGCCACATGGTATTGTCTCACCCAAGGGTGTCAGTGTCCAGCGCACCTGAGCAGGCAGCACAGCACACAATGCAGGGCAGCCTGGGCCATGCACACACAGCACAGAGCCATGTACCTTTGCGCCTGTGTTCTTTTTTAATGTTTGTTTGTTTGTTTGAGAGAGAGAGAGAGAGAGAGAGAGAGAGAGAGAATCTTACTCTGTAGCCCAGGCTTGCCTTGAATCTCAATCCTCCTGCCTCAGCCTCCTGAGTATTGGGATTGTAGGCATGTGCCAGCATACCCAGCTTTGCTTTTGTTTTTAAAATGCACTCACCAAAGGAAGGACTTTGAGAGTTTATAGCCTGGTCCCACTGCCAGTTCTCTCTCTCTCTTCTTTCTCTCTCTCCTCTCTCCTCTCTCTCTCCTCTCTCTCTCTCTCTCTCCTCTCTCTCTCTCTCTCTCTCTCTCTCTCTCTCTCTCTCTCTCTCCTCTCTCTCTCTCTCTCTCTCCTCTCTCTCTCTCTCTCTCTCTCTCTCTCTCTCTCTCTCTCTCTCTCTCTGCTTCATGTTTGGCTCTCTCAGCTTCCTGCTCCTGCCGCCATGCCCCTTCCTGCCAGACCTCCCCGCCTTGACAGACTCTTGTCCCTCCAGAACCAAGAGCCCAAATAAACTCCTCCATTTTTTAAGGTGATCATGATAGAGAAATGATAAAGGCTTGGGTAGCGGATACACCAGTTCCTTACCCTGATCACACCCCAGAGACTAGAGGAGTCAGAACATGACACTATACCCTCCAAAACACATACAAATGTTGTGTGCATCAAAAACCCGAGGAATTCATTAATCATCTGTTCAGACCCTCTGCCAGCCTCCTGGACAAGGGAGAGCAGCCCCTTGGGGAACAGGGTCTCTGAAAAGGAGCCACTGACCTTAATACAGCTCTCAGTGAGGTGTGACGTAAGGTGTCATCAGGGCCAAGCTGCTCCGTGTTGAGTGCACCCTGTAACTCCACCCTGGGTATCTTCTCCATCCCCCTCTTCAGAGGTGGGGTTTGACCATGAACTTGGAGATAGGAACCAGCAAAATGCTCTGCCAAGAGGGATTGATGGAAACACGCAGGTTCATTCGCCATGAAAAACCCAAGGGTGTCAAGGTCTGTCCTACATGATCCAGGTGGTGATGCAGAAATCTCACTCCCGCTGACCCTCTCTCCAGGCCAGGTCCTTTTCCCCCAACACTACTAAAAGAGCTGATGCTGTCCAAAGTGTGACCCTGAGTCATTTGAAAGCTCAAGTGTTGGGTCAAGAATTTGCAGGAACATTCAATGCAGGGTTGGGCAGGTCCTGCATGAGTCCGGGAGAGCAGCCTGCAGGGCCGCCATGCCACATACTACCCCTTCCTCCTAACACATCTATCTGCAGGCCACTTACCACTTCCAGGAAACTTCTAGAATCTTTGCCTCAGGGACCATGTTCTTGTGCCTGTCAGGAGCAGAGCCTGCTCCAGGGCTCTCTGGACAGCATGTCCTGGGCTTTGCTGTGGCATTCACATTCCCAGGACTGGGGAATAGAAATCTGCTTCCTAAGAGCCAGCCTAGAACTGACTCGACCAGGGCCACAGTGTTACCTTTCTCTAACACTCCCTGCAAACAGGAAAACCTTTCATTAAAACCCACTAAATACAAATCAAACAAAAGCCAGACAAGTTCCTTACTCCTCCTCACCACAGGAATGGCTACTTTCTAACCTAGGTCATTGTAAGATAGATAAATAGATGATAGGCAGGTGGGTAGATAATGATGAATGGATAGATATGTGGATGGATAAATGGACAATGGATGGGTGGGTAGACAGAGGAGCAGATGGACAAATGGATGGGTGTGTGGGCAGATGGATAGAGACAGGTGGATAATAGATGGGTGGTGGATAGTGGTCCCTAAGATTAGTAGAGGGTGAAGAACATGCTGCTTATGAACCCAGAGAGCAAGATGTAGAAGGCATGACCTTGCCATCACCTGCCACCAAAGGCCTAGAAGACCATGACTTGCCAGGGTTTGAACCCATCCTCCTGGAGGAAAAGACATGATGGTGAGAGCCTTTTAAAACATGTTGGGAGAGAAAGAGACAGTGGCACAAAAGTCTCCTGGTTATGGTTGGGACCTGCAGTGCTACCCACTATAGGTGGGATTGCTGTGCCCGCCTGGGAAGGAACAGATGGCCCTCTCTGCAGTGCTATGAATCACACCCCAGTAGTAGGTGACGCACACAAGCATGAAAGCAATGAGAAATAAATCATTAGTGCCGAGGTGCGCATGTGAGGGGTGCCTAGGTGGGATGCAGCGGTAATGAACCTGGTGCGGCCTCACTCTACAGTATGCTGGAAGGTTCTGGTTAGAAAAAAACTTTTCCAATGTTTATCTCAAGATGGATAGGGCAGGTACACCTTCAACAACAATGTTCATGGGACCATCACAGTGTGTGGAAACCACAGGTAGAGACAATGTGAGGGTGTCACTTCTGTCCCAACCCTGGGGATGACCACAGCAGGAGGAGAGGTTGCCTGTCGGGGAGCAGGGCACCAACTTCACCAAATAAGTCAGAGCTGCCATAGCACTGTGAGGTACAAGGGCTCTTCAGCCAGCTAGCCTCCACCCAGCTGCATCCTCATCTACACAGACAGCTGACTGGAGGCCCACAGCCAGTGAAGTTGCTGCCACCACCTCAAGAACGACTTTGAGGCTCCTGACTCAGACAACAGTTAAGTCCAACACACTCAGAAGGGTCCCCTGCCTACCCCCATAGCATCTTGGAGCCCAACCCAAGGTGCTGGGTCTTTGTGAGACAGCTCACAGATGGAATTCCATCAGTGCTGGAGTGTCTCTAGGGGCTGTGTCACCATCCTCGGTGTAGACCTGAGAGGTGCCCAACATACCTACCCAGAGTCCCTCAGTTGGCCCCAGCTCTGTACTTGATCGCATCCCGCTGGAAGCAACAGAAGTCAAGCTTGGACTCATATCCAACATGGACCTGACAACTCAACCCATCTTCAAAATGCAGAAGAGAATACTGAAAGCATGTAAGAACACTCACTAGGTTTCAGATAAGAGATGTATCCCTATCCTGCATGACCGAACTGTCTCCCTGATCCAGAGTTGGGGCCTAAAGCCCTGGTAGATGACATCTTGGGTACCACTCCTCCACAGTGTGGGATGGAAAGAAACAGAAGCCCCAAAAGTGAGGGGTTGTGGGATGCAGCAGTCCCAAGGTGGGTAATAGAACAGGTATATCCATCCCACAGGTGGTGGGGGGGCAGGTTTAGGAATCCCACAGGTAGAGGGGTGGATACATTCATCTGACAGGTGAGGGGTGGGCAGATGAGTCATCCCCCAGGTGAGACATGGACAGGTGCAACAATCCACAAGTGAAGGGTGGACAGGTCAGATCCACAGGTAAGAAGTAGACAGATAAAAACTATGACACAGTGAGATCCTGAAATTTGCAGGCAAATGGATGGAGCTGGAAAAAAAATCATCCTGAGTGAGGTAACCCAGACCCAGAAAGACAAACATGGTATGTACTCACTCATAAATGGATATTATATGTAAAGCAAAGGTAACCAGGCTACAATCCACAGCCCCAGAGGAGCTAAGTAACAAGGAGGACCCTAAGAGGGATGCATGGATCACCCTGGGAAGAGGAAATAGATAAGATCTCCTGGGTAAACTGGAGGAGGGGAGAGTAGAGGGGAGGGGGATGGGAATATGAGGGATCCGGATGGTCGACTTGGGGGAGGGACAGCGAGGGAGAGTAATGAAAGAGATATATTGATAGAGGGGGCCACCATGGGGTTAGGGAGAAACCTAGTGCCAGGGAAGCTCCCAGGAATCCACAGGATGACCCCAGCTAAGATTCCTAGCAATAGTGGAGAGGGTGCCTGGTCTGATCTCCTGTAATCAGAATGGTGACTACCCTAATGGTCATCATAGAAGCTTTGTTCAGTAACTAATGGGAGCAGATGCAGAGATCCACAGCCAAGCACTGGGCTAAGCTCTGGGGATCCAGTTGAAGAGAGGGAGGAGGAATTATATGAGCAAGGGGGGTCAAGATCATGACAGGGAAACCCACAGAGACAGCTGATCTGAGCTCGTGGAAGTTCACGGACTCTAGACCAACAGCTAGAGAACCTGTATGGGACCAACTTAGGCCCTCTGCGTGTGGGTGACACTTGTGAGTGTCAGTTGTGTCACTTGGTCTGTTTGTGGGTCACTTGGCCCCTAGCAGTGGGACTGGGACCTGTCCCTGGCACATGAGCTGGCTTTTTGGAACCTATTCCCTACGGTGGGATGCCTTGATGCTGGGGGCGGGGGCGGAGGGGGGAGCTTGGTCCTGACTCAACTTGATATGCCATGCTTTGTTGACTCCCATGAAAGGCCTTATCCTTTCTGAATGGAGACAGAGGATGGGTAGATGAGGAGGGGGGATAAAGGGAAGGTGGGGGGAGGGAACAGGAGAAAAGGAGGGAGGGGAAACTGTGCATAGTATGTAAAATAAATTTAAAAATTTAATTTAAAAATGATAATTAAAAAAGAAGTAGGCAGATGTAGCAATCAACATTTGTGTGCGGTCTTGGTCTCCACTGACCCATACCCTGGACTTCAAGAAGTTCACAGTGAATCCTAATGGGGTGTCACATGCCTGTAATCCCAGCATTCTGGGTGTGGATACAGAAGGATCTGGAATTCAAAGTCATCCTCTGAAACACGGCAAGTTAGACGCCAACCTGGACTACATGGTTCCCTGGATCACACACACACACACACACACACCAAAGTTCATGTTGAGACTCAGAGGGGAGACAGCATAACTATTATATCCTGATGAATTCAACAAATTCATTACACAGAAGCAGTGGCGTGTGGGATCCTAAGAGGGGTTCAAACACAGCTGTGATGCCCAGGTTCCTGCCCATAGATATGGACAAACGGGGAGTGTGAACCAAGAGCCAAAACAGCTGCCCAAGACCAACACCATGGCAATCACGTGTTCTTGGTCCCCCAGGTCTGGAGGATCCCTGCTCCCAGAGCTGATTCGAGGCTGCAGAATGAGGGCTTTGAGAGGATCCCATTACTGTCTCCACGTGGCATGGTATCCACACATTATACCATGGATGGGCATCTCCAGGGTGGAAGCAGAGCCTGCCCTTCTCCAACACCAAAGGAAACAAGCAACCCTACCCTCACTTGGACTCTCAAGATTCAGCCCATTGCACCTGAGACCCCTACCCATCCCAAACCATCTCAGTGACATGAACTCAGCTACATGACAGGTCCCAAGCGGGACACTGATTCTGCACACCTAAGAGGAAGTTTTGCACCTCCGGAAATCACAGGCAGTGTCTGAGCAAAACAAGAGACAGGCCTGGAGGTAAGGGTGCCAGCCTGGTGGAGCCCCACACCTTGAGAACCTTGTGGAGGCCAGCAGCCATGGAGACCTTCTGGAGAGATGTCTTGGGCGGGTGCCACCACGGCTCCCGTCAGTTTTTCTAGTGCTCTTCAACTTTTGTGGCGAATCTGTAAGCCTAACAGCTTGTTCATCAAGCTTATTTTTTACAGTGGCTGCCATCGAGGATCAAGGCAGGGATTGTGAGAATTCCATGGAGGATCAGGGGACCCAGTAAACTTAAAAGCACACACACACACATCTCCAGATTTCACCTCATGTCTGTGCCTGGGAACTTGCTAAGGTTGCATGTTTTTAAATGTTATGCAAATGTCACCACACTGCGCAGGACGCTGCAGCTTCACCCGGTATTTTCTACAAATGAGTCTCATTTGTAACCCTGCCGCTCCAGATGCTGGGAATGGTTGGGCCTGGACTGAAGCGGTGAATCTCTCATGGGTAAATCGCAAACTGCACAGTGCCCTCTACTGGTGAACACTTGGACACGCAGGCACAGCGAGCTCTTTCCAGACTGGTGTCCTCCGGGTGGGCCATGAGCACAGCAGATGGCCTGTTGATACATTCCGATTTACAAAGACACACACAGGGGTCCACCCAAGACACCAGCTCCTATTTCACACACATGTGTATTCAGAAACCTGATCTTAGCTTCAACATATTACAGTCTCAAGGTTTTGTGGGTTTTTTTTTTTAACTAAAAGTTCTCCTTTTGTTGGTGTACTCTATTTTAATGTGGTGTAACATGGGATATAAACTCCTTTACCTCTCTCAGCTGGCCTGTACCCTGGGCTTCTAGCCTAGCAAGATTATCCCCCTCCCTACTCCAATGCTAGTCCCTGCCAACACCAAAAGAAACAAGCTTTTCAAAATGTTTACCGTTTCCGACGATATGACAGACGGGAAACCCCCTCTTGATTTCCGATTCTTCTGAGGCCGGTCTTGCTGTTTTCCACCATTTGTGTGTTTGTGTGATTTGCCTGACAGTGTTGCCGAGTTAGTTACCCTTGCCCTGTGGCATTATTGTTTTATAAATTAGGATCACTTGCTAAACTCGGGAGGGTAACTTCTTGTACATTCTGTAAACACTCCCCTCTTCTGTTTCTTTTTTGTCTGTTGTGAAATTCAATGCTGAGGGTGAACTCCAGCCTCGTGCACGCCAGGCAATCGTCCTACTGCTGAGACGCCCCACTCCAAGCCTTGGCCGATGCTGCTGTTCATGCAGACTTCCCACTGGAGTCTTTTGTGTCTAATACATTTGAATTCATTCACTGTTTTCCTTGTGGGGTCCTGAACCAAGTCTTACATGGGAGGTCCTTCTCACACAAATCAGCCCCTCTTTCTTCTAATAAGATTGGGTTTTTTATGTGCTCAGCTCTTTCATTCATATTTTTTTTCAGACAGGTATGGGCTCTGAGCCCTTATTTCAGTCTCTAATCAAAGGCCCAATGAGCCCAAATCCTTTTGTTAAGCCATCCGTTCTGTGCCCACATTCAAAATTTCCTATTAATTATTTACCAGATTCCCGTGGATTCACCCGTGGCACTGTGTGTTCAAGCATTCTAAGCAAGCAAGCTCCGTGGTGCATGCATCTGGTAATAGAAGGACTCTGAGTTGGGAGCTGCATCCCAGGCGGTGTGGGTGGAACCACAGGAAAGTATTGCTGAGGCAGCCTGTGACCCCTCGTGGCTCACCTATTCCTCTGCACAAACTCCCAGGGTCTGTCACCCATCAGAGCCAGTTTCTGAACAAACTTCACATCCTTCCCAGAGGCAGCAACAGCCCAGTCTTAGAGGCATTAATGATTTCTTGGGTGACCACGGCCCTCTTCTTGGCCTTGCCAAGACATATCTCATCCAAGGAACAGTTAAATGGAGTCCCCACACGGCCCCACAGCACTAATGTCTCCTTGCTGCCCTGTTCCAAATCCCTGCTCTGTGGGCCTCCAGCTGCTTCCTCATCCTTGTCAGTGGCCCAGAGACCCCGTTGTCCTACACCACGGACAGTACGGTGGCCTGCATGGTTTATCCTGTGGAGAAGGAATGATAATATCCCACTGTCCTCTGGCAGTGTCACTGATGTGATGGGCTCCTTCTACCTTTGAGGAAAGGTTCAGAGCATACCTAGGTGGGGCTCAGCATGGGTCTATACTGCTCACAAGCTGGGAAACAAACAAGCAGGCAGGCTCCGCTCAAGGGCAGTGAGCGAGGAGTTTGGTGATGAATTGGTCGAAGAAGAAAAAGCCTTTCTCTTCTGCAAACACCTATGAGCAGGTGCTTCGCTGGGGGCCCACTGGCTGAGGTGCCTAAAAACAGAGACTAGTGGGGGTAAAACGACCTCGGTAGGTTTTCAGTGAGGTGCTTGTAGAATGGTAGATCCACATTAATTACACATCTCATTTAGCGTAATATAGCTAAACATTATCATTTCAGAGGGGAAAAGTGTTAATATTCTGATCCTGCCCCCTTGGCGCCACCCTGCGTCCTGATGTAGAAGCCTCTTCTTAAGGAAAAACTACCCATTTCTCTCTTCTCTCTCCTCTCTCTCTCTCTCTCTCTCTCTCTCTCTCTCTCTCCCTCCACTCTCACAAGGTGTGCACCCCTTGACCCCCCTCTTCTCTCTCTCCTCTCTCTCCACTCCCACGAGATGTGCTCTTCTCTCTCTCTCTCTCTCTCTCTCTCTCTCTCTCTCTCTCTCTCTCACTCTCCTCTTCATCTCTCTATTATAATAAACCATTTCCACGTGGATGCAGCCTCCGGGTTGTGAATGTCCACCCGCCGCCCCATCACCATGCCCACCAGCCCGCCACTGCATCTGCCCAGAATGCCAGCATGGTTCTCTGCATTCGTGGGATACCCTTGGGGCCCCTGCATAATAAATCGTAACAAAAAGGGCTCTGACCTTAGGCAGGAAGGGAGTAGGCACAACCTGGAGAATGTGGCTGGGAGCCGAGTTGGTACATCAGGGAGACAAGGCTGTTTTGGTGTGCACTGACGGGCACACCTGGGTAGACAAGGCTGCTTGGTGTGCACTGAAGGGCACACTTGGATAGGAGCCTGTGTGGTCACCACCTCAGCTCAGTAATGTCAGGTCCAAATTCTGGTAATTAGAAAAAAAAAAAAAAACAGCATTTCTTAGGAACTTGTGAAGCCAGTTCCCCTCTACCAAAGGAGCCGTTTCCTTATCACTGGCAGGAGGGACAAATGGTTACCTGTGGTGCCTGTTAGCACATGCTGACCTCCAGGCTCCCTTAGTATCACAATTACCTGTTGCACATTTCAGAGTCCATGCTGGCATCCTGGCTCTTCTCACCCCACACCCCTTACCTTTAGCTTCCCTAGCTCATGGGCTTCTCTTCCCACAGCTTCTTACTGTCCTTATAACCCTTCTGTTCCAGCTACGCTCCCCCTTATGCCCATCTCTCTTAGCTCCTTTGCCCTCTCTTGGTTCTCTCTTTCTCTTCATCTCTCTCTCTCTTTCTCTTCATCTCTCTCTCTCTCTCTCTCTCTCTCTCTCTCTCTCTCTCTCTCTCTCTCTCCCTCTCTCTCTCCTCTCATAGCCAAGCCCAATCTACTGACCATGTTCAGTCTACTACTCTCTCTCTGTCTCTCTGCTCTGGAATCTTCCAGGTGCCTCAGGCTGTTCTCTACCTCATATCTACAATAAATACCTTCCCTTAAACCATACCTTGGAGCCACCATGCCAACAGTGTATACAAGTAATATGTGGCATTGTGAATGTGCTCTGCGTTGGGATAGCTAAACAAAGGTATGGTGAGGGATAGCACAAAGAGAGTGGGCTAGGCAGCCATAATTCTCCTAGCACAGCCACAGAGGAGTTGAGGGTACTGTACAGTGCTACCCACCAAGCATAACAGCCACCATCTTCATTAGAACAGGGTGATGACTTGCAAGAGACCCCCAAGATCAAGACTATTGACTGTTACCGTTTCCTGAGAGAAGGGAGAGATGGGAAGGGTCATAAGACCCTCACTAGAGATTCCCTCCTGCATCTGGTCATCTATATATAATTCTGCCATAACTGCCCCTAGTCTCTCGGTCTCGGGAAGCACTAGATTATAGAGTGTTGTCTTAGCCACTGTTCTATTGCTGTAAAGACCATGGCAACTCTTATAAACTCTTGTAAAAGAAAGCATTTAATTGGGGGCTTGCTTACAGTTTCAGAAGTTAGTCTGTAATCATCATGGTGGGAAACACAGCAGCACACGGGCAGCCATGGTGCTGGAGAAGTAACTGAGAGTCCCATATCCTGATTCATAGACAGAGAGACACTCTGGGCCTGGCCTGGCCTGGCCTTTTGAAACCTCAAACCCCATTCCTGATGACACACCTCCTCCAACAAGGCCCCACCTCTGAATCCTTGTAATCCTTTCAAACAGCTCCACTCCCTGATGACTAAGCATTCAAATAGATGAGCCTATGGGGGCCATTCTCATTCAGACCACCACAAGTATAGAAGGTTAACTGAAGGCGATGTCTCTATCTGTGCCTCTATGGGGATGTTGTCATCTACACTGGGGGTGAGACTTTCCAGTGGTGCAGTGCTTTGGGGACACCCACACTTTTGTAAGTAACCCCTCAGCCATGGTCTGTAAGGAAACCCAATAAACTCAGCCATTCCTCAGGCTGGACATGCACTTTGGCTCATCAGAAGAACCCTATAAGAAGCGGGTAGCTGTTAAGTTTACATCTAGCTAGGGGAAAAGATCCTGTAACAATAGGGAGGCCAGCCTCCAGGTCCTTAGCTTGGGGGTCGTCTATGCAAACAATGAGGAGGCAGGAACTGGGGATGAGTCAGGGACATTGTGAATTGCTTCTGAGGCAAGGTGCGGATGAGCTGCAGAGCCAAGTGTTGAGGGACCATCAATAGCAGCCCATGAATGGCCCAGTCTCCTCAGAGGGCTCCATGGAGTCCTAGGAAAGGCATCTCAATCCCAAAGAACTACTTACCCATGAGGAGACAGATGTACCCACCAAATGGATTCTTTAACCCCAGATGGAAACATATAACCACACAGAATTGCCCCAAACTCCATAAGGAAGGTTGGGGCTAGGCACCATGCCCCTCACTGCCCTGCACCCTCCACACATCTCCCTGTCCCTAAGCACCCTCAACAGTCAGCCAGTAGATGCTGAGGTGAGGGTGACTCCTCAGTCCCCATGCCTGCCCAGAGGTGTCAATCCAAAAGAGGTGTCAACTCAAAAGCCCCTTGTAGCTTCCACCAAGCTACTGCTCTGGTCTACGAAGCTACATCGCCACACTTCCAAGGAAGAACTCAATGCCATTCCAGATGTTTGGGAGAGAAGCTCCCTCCTCCTCACTGAGGCCGGTACCTTGATCACAGAAGGGCAATTGTCTCCCAGAACAAGGCAAGCAAAAATGTCCACTGTCTTTGGGCAGGCCGGATGGGCCGGCCTCCTGCCCTTCAGATTCTCACAGCTTGGGTCTATCTTCACAGAGACCTCTCCATCCCCTTCTGTTGGGGTCTCACAACCTCTGCAGCAGGGACAGGGGCTGTGCTGAGACTCACACACAGCAGAACCCAAGGCTTGGGTCATGAGTATCTAGATGCCCCTGTTCATTTGAGCACCCTGTCTGGGAGATGTCAATTCCTGGTACCCACAGAGAAAAGTCTACACTGGAGGATCATAAGGGGGCCTTACCATCAGGAAGGGTAGGGCATGGCCCTTCAGTCAGGGGTGTAGCTGGCTAGGCTTCCTAGAAAGCCTCAGAGACACACCTCACACATTAGGCTCATCTTCTTGGGCTATTTTTAAAGCCTGATAATGAGAAATAAATTTATTTTCCTTGCAAGAGCAGTTTGTCTTCCACATGCTTCTAACAGCTGTTTGACATTTATTCACTACCCAGTGAAACTCCTAATTAATCTAGGTTTCCTTTCTAAACAGAAAAACTAGAGAAATGGAAAGGGTTTGATTGCCATCCTAGCATCAAGAGAAGAGGGGGGGGCTGGAGAGGTGGCTCAGAGGTTAAGAGCACTGACTGTTCTTCCAGAGGTCCTGAGTTCAATTCCCAGCAACCACATGGTGGCTCACAACCATCTGTAATGAGATCTGGTGCCCTCTTCTGGCTTGCAGGAATACATGCAAACAGAACACTGTATACATAATAAATAAATAAATCTTTAAAAAAAAAAGAGAGAAGAGGGGGATCGTGGGGTGCACACCTTGTGAGAGTGGAGGGAGAGAAGAGAGAGAGAGAGAAATGGGCAGTTTTCCCTTAAGAAGAGGCTTCTACATCAGGACGCAGGGTGGCGCCAAGGGGCGGGATCAGAATATTAACACTTTTCCCCTCTGAAATGATGTTTAGCTATATTACACTAAATGGAGGTGGGTGCTAGAGCCGGCAGACCCTCTCCCTGGGTCTCAGTCACTCACCAAAGTTACCCCAGGCACCAGCCAGTTTCGGGGGGAGGGATGCTCTTCTGTGTAGTGATGTCTGAATCTTGTTTCTGGATGAGGGCTACCAGCCACTGGGACAAAGCCCCAAATAAACCTGGGTTGGATCCCTGCCAAGAATAGACCCATGCTTAACGGTTGTGTCAAGGGGAGATTGAATGACCCTCATGCAGGAATGGCCACTCATATATCAGAAAATCAGGGCCTCAAAGGAAGGACACACTGTGAGCACTCACACAGTCCGCTACAGACCTACAGAGACCCCCCTGACACCATATGACTGAGCCAGACAGAGGTCAGAAACGAGCTGGGTCCCCTAAGCTCATATCCCACATGGGCAGTGCAGAGACCATCAGCCCCACAGCAGTGTCTGGAGAGTGTGGACTCATCTCAGAAACAGCAACCAAACCTCTCTGTGGACATGAGGGTACCAGTATGTCACTTCACCCCATGGAGTCTGAGTTTCCCACATTCTTGGACAAAGCAATCCATCACCTGTAGATGCGGTCATTTAATAACTGAGTTAAGCACAGTGATGCCAAGCTTCCCTCATGTGCTCCGGGGGAAATGCTCCTGCCCCATATGCTGTCAGCACCCTTGATATCACGCTGACCTACCCAGACCTGGATCCTTGGCTTTAGTGTCAAAAGGGTACTGCAAAGCCAGAGTGTCGCAAACATTATTCCAAGTACAGCCAGGGGGCGCCACACATCACCTTACCCCTCCCCCTGCCTTAGGCTGGAAGAGGGCTAATTAAAATGCACAGGACTCACTGGAGTTTATTGGAAAGGGATCCGCTATCTGTTAATTTACCGTCCTTGCCTCATCGGGGACATTTTCTGTGCTCTTACAGACAGTCAGAGAAGATTTCCTGCCAAGGGCAGCCTTGACCCCTTTGACAGTGTCTCCAAGGCAAGACTCCTAAATGGAGTAATTAGCACTGGAAATCACAAGCCCCCGCCCACCGCACTGAGTGGAAATGGAAGCATCTGCTCTGAGGCATCTTCACACACCGCTGAGACGAATCTGGCTCTTTGCATCCCTAACCTTTCACCGTGCATCCCCCCACTCCAAGCACCAGAGACGCGAGTGCCGCACGTTTGTCTCAGCTTGATAAATGAGCTGTCCGTCCGGACTTCTGATTGTCTGACCTTTATTCAACTAAAAGCCCAGGGCTCCTGGTGTTAAGTGGATGCCACCGCAGAATAAAAGTGATCCTAGAATCGGGTTCCTCGGCATCGTCTTAGGTCATGTGATGGGAAATCTGCTTAGAAGGCTCCACTCAAGGGTGAGTTTAAACAAAGCTCACAGCAAACCATCATCTCCCTAGTGACACCATGCACTGCGGTACTGCACTACCCACCTCATTGGAGAAACCAGTCTTCAGAGGTTAACAGCATTCTATAGGTCACAAAGGAAAACTCCTTACAATCCTGTTACCCAAGTCACACACTAGCAAGAATATGGCAGATGCCAGCCAGCACTTCCACCCTAGAGTGGCTCCACTCATGAAGAAGCCAGAATTTAAAAAAATCTATGCTGCAAAAGAGCCAAGAATGTTTAGAAGTTCCTGATGTAGAACTTGCCACACCACGATCAATATGTGATGTCCAGTCTGAGATGATATGAAATCATGGCAGGAGGCAAGCTGGCTGCAAGGCTCTGCCCACAGATCACGACCATAAAGACTGGGAAATCAATCAGACCACACTAAGGACTCAGGACAGTTAGCCAGCACACAGAGAATCCGGGAGGATCAACCTCAGCCTCATCTCTTCCCTGGCTGGGAAAGCAAGTCCAAGCCTGAAGTTTCCCAGACATCTCCACCCCCTGGTTCTGTCTGCAGGAAATGCAGGAAATGCATTGCTGGTCGAAAGTACCAAGACTAGAGTCCAAGGTGGGGAGCAGCTGGGGATATAGAAGGGGAGCTGTGGTAGCGTGAGGGTCCCAAGAGAAGTAAGCACTGAAATGCATGCTGCCCTGCCCATGGCCACAGCGTGCGTGCACGCGCACGCGCACACACACACACACACACACACACACTAGAGATGCCAAAAGGCTGGTGGGAGGCTGCTGAGGCCAGAGAGAACCCTCTCTGAGAAGCCCTGCATGGCCAGCCCTGTAAATCTCCGTGGATTGTGACTGAATGCATTCCCCAGAATGAGCACTAAGCCACCGGAAGCTGCCAGCTGAGGAGTGTCAGAGCCACAGCCAGGGCTGTGGGGAAATGCTTGGAAGTAAAGGAGCCATGGATCTTAAATGATGCCCATCTCTGCCTCCAGCCTTGGTTGGTCCTAAAATTAAGCTCAGGAGGCCAAGGTGAGGAAAGAGCACCTATAAGACGTCACAAAAACAAATGAGACATAAATGCCTGACTGCTGCAAGAAATATGATGCAGTAAAGAATGAATTCTTCTTCAGAAGAGCAGAAAGAATTCCAGAGATACTGCAGCATTCCACCTGCAAAGTCTGGTTCTTAATCAAGAAGCAAGGTAGCTTCGCAAAGAAACAATCAGTTTTGACCATAAGCAAGAGAAAGCAAAGTTGATATAAACTGACACCAGCTAGACTCAAATATTAGACAGAGCAGATACAAAGCAACTATTACAAATATGTTCAAAAACAAATATAGGATATATGCAAAGAATAAAAACAAAATGTGCATAGTTAAGTGGAGGAAATCATCTCAATAAAAAAATGATGGTAAATAACAAAGGAATAGATATGAGAGCATGGGGAAATCTAGAACTCGTAGCCATGGCAACTAAGAAGGACCACTCCAGGCAGTGTGTCTGGGGATTGGAGGAGGCCAAGGAAAAGCATCACAGACCTGAGTCCAGCTCAACAGGAAGTACAGAAAAGGTAAGACTATAATAATAATAACAATAATAATAATAATAATAATAATAACAGAATCCAAGAGTTCTACGAAGTGGTATCCAGGGATCTAATATTCAACACTGGAGCTCCAGAGGGAGCAGAGGGAGGTATGGACAGATCCACATATGATGACCAAAGGCCTCCAAATTTGCTGGAAAATGTTAACCTACAGATGCAAGAAATTCAACAAACTGCAAACAAGATAACTAAGAGTAAAACCAGCACAGAGTACGTGATGAGTAACATTTTGGTGTCAAAGATTAAAAGCCAGTATTAAAATAAGCCAGAGAAAAAGGTGTCAACCCTGCAAAAGTCATGAAAGATTCTTTGAGAGATGCTGGGAAAGTAGCTAGATTGATTGTTAGCACATCTAAATAGCCACAAATGTTCATAACTATTTAAGGTAATGTAGCGCGAATTCTAATTGGTCTTAATAAAAACCTGGAGTCAGATATCAGGGTGAAAGCTGAAAGATCAGAGAAGCAGAACAGCCAGCCACTAGCGACACTTTTTTTTTTTTGCTTTGTTTTGTTTTGTTTTGTTTTGTTTTGTTTTGTTTTGTTTTGTTTTGTTTTTCAAGACAGAGTTTCTCTATGTAGCTTTTGGAGCCTGTCCTGGATCTCACTCTGTAGACCAGGCTGGCCTCGAACTCACAGAGATTTGCCTGGCTCTGCCTTCCGAGCACTGGGATTAAAGGCGTGTGCCACCACTGCCCAACTGAGACTTCTTACCTCTACTGAATCCTCAGCCTGAAAGGGCTGTGCTCCTGTCTCCACTCTGCCTTATCACTTCCTCTCTCCACCTAGCCATGTCACTTCCTATTTCTTCCTCCCAAGTGCTGGGATTAAAGGTGTGTGCAATCACTGCCTGGCTTCCAGTGGCTAGCTCCACACTCTGATCTCCAGGCAAGCTTTATTTGTGAGAGCACAAAGTATCAGCACAAGGTAGTATTTTCACTTTTAGAGTCTACCATGTCCAAGGTGGGTTTGCCCAGGGAGCACAGCATAGCACACCATTAGACCTGAAGGGCAGCTTGCTGTGTTTCAGAAGGAGGAGGGAAGGAATACCGCCCTCTCAACAGGAAAAGGCAGAAACAGAGTTCCATATCCACTCACTGAGAGAATCTTCTAGAAAGAAACCACCTTAAGTTGGTTTGGGCGAGAATGTCCCCCATAGGCTCAGGCATCTGAACCCGTGTTTCTCGGTTGATGGCACTGTTTAGGGAAGTTTAGGAGGTACAACCTTGTTAAAGGAAGCACATCACTGTTTCAATCAGTGGTTCTCAACCTGTGGATCACAACCCCTTTGGGGTCAAATGACCCTTTCACAGGGGTCACCAAAGACAATCAGAAAACACAGATATTCACACTACAAGTCATAACAGCAGCAAAATTAGTTAGGAAGTAGGAACGAAGATAATGTCACGGTTAGGGGTCACTGTACCCTGAGGAGCTGTATTAAAGGGTCGCAGCATTAGGAAGGTTGAGAACCACTGGTTTAAATCTTTGGGCCCCTTCCAGTTTGCTTTCTGCTCTGTGCTCACAGTTGAAGATATGAGCTCTCAGCTTCCTGCTCCAATGATAATGACTGTCTGCTGCTACACCTCCCCACTACAGTGGGCTCTTATCCCTACGGAACTGTTGGCCCAAATAAAACCTCTCTGCTGTAAGTTCCCTTGGTCATGGTGTTTTATCACAGCAACAGAAAAGTATGTAATACACACGGTAGTTACCAAAAGCCTAAACAAACTACTTCCTTGAAGAAATTTTATAAGAATTCCCATCCATATCCGCCAAGGACAAAGGTGCTGACTGCCCCTGCCATCCGTGTTTAGTGGGCACAGCAGCCAGCCAGCAAAAGAGGCAAAAGTGTGTGTGTATATCTGTGAGTGTGTGTGTGTGTGTGTGTGTGTATCTACAAATGTATGTGTGTGTGTATGTGTGTGTATGTGTGTGTATCTACAAATGT
>CABHPH010078037.1:0-29527 GCA_902168325.1 Peromyscus nudipes
GCCTTCGCAATCTGGAAAAGGTACAGTGCCTTTTTCTTTGAAGGCAGCTGAACAGGCAGTGGGCCGATAGCTTCTGATGTGCAATGGACCAGCAGCTGAAACAGTTATTCTTGAAGAGTAACTAAGCTCACGCCTCTCAATAGCAGACTGGCAATTAATAGAGGGATGTGGAGAAGTACGGGATGCTGAGATGAAGCCACATATACACGATCAAGAAGAATGGACAGCTGAATTAAAAAACCATCAACAATTTCCAGAATGTAAAATCCTGAATCATGACATGACACTAACGGAATTCAGGTGTTTCTGGTACATGGACTGCTCTCACCCAAGGTGAGGTTGAACTGTTGACCTTGTGTACATCCTACTTCACAAATAAGTCTGTCAGATACAATAAGCCTATAGGTTGAAGATGATGCCCCAACTCTGCGGAGAAACCTCAGGTGACTGTCCAGACGGCTGGCTGTTTCTATCAATTCACAATTTTTTTTGGAAGTTTTTATTTTTGTTAGGTAATATTATTTCCTTCTTGGGTCTCTGAAGGAGTTGAAGATTATTTAGTTATAGTTGAAGAATAATTAGGATAGAAAGTGAATTAGATACACTAGGGTAGATAATAGAATTATTTTCTCTGAATTTGTTAAATAAAAATAGACTAGATATTGTTTAGGTAGTTATTACTTGTATATATTGTATATAGTTATTGTACTTCCGTATATAGTTTTTCTTATGTTAGTTATAAGCGTTTTTCTTTTTTTCTTTTATTTAAATAGAAAAGGGGAAATGTGGTGATATTTTCTTTTGTATTAAAATGTTATATTTTAATAAATAAAGTTGCCTAGGGGTCAGAGCTATTAACAAGCCATAGCCAGAGTCTGGCGAACAAGTAGTGATGCGGCAGTTAGGCAGTTGGGCTTACAACCAATGAGAAGGCAGAACAGAATTCTATAAAAGGACAAACCCCCTTTTGAGCAGAGAGTCGTTGCTTCAGGGAGTGACTAGCGAACTGAAAGCAGTTAAGGCTCTTAGCTCTGACCTCTTCGGCTTTTCTCTTTACTTGGATAGTGTGTTTCTTTTTTAGCTACAAAGTTACAACTACAACCATATGTACCCACCAGGACAAACTAGACAAAAGCTACTCTCAAGTTTCATGAGAGCAATTCTCCTTATGGTGAACGGAAATAATGCAGAAATCCACGACTGCGCAAGATGCTGAGAATGAAAACAATCGAGGGCTCAGCTCTGATGGAGACATTTACATCACTTAAGGCTCAAGCAACATTTGCAGAAAGGGGAGCAGGAAGTCCATAAGAGCCAGAATGTAGAGAGCAGGCCTGTGAAATGCCAACTTGTAATCACAACACAGATAAAGCAAGCACTTTGAGCAAATGTGCCTACTGGCACTGGGCCCATACAACTTGGGACCCCCAGCAGTCAGCCATGGAGAGGAAGATGCTCATAGGGCCCTACCACTTACTGCTGATCTATTAGCAACATAATGGATTCTGGGAGAAGAGCAGGGCACACAGCATCTAGTTGTATAGGCCCTGGTGAGCACACCAGGCTCTGATGGATAGTTATAAACACAGGGTCACACAGTCAGTCCTAGATAAACTCTGTGAGTCACAAAACAAATGAAAGAAATGAGTATGAGAAAAAGATTTGTAAGGAAGAGGATGGGCTGTAAGTATGGGAGGGGAAGGAGAGCTGAAGGGGTAACCAAAATGTATTAAATCATGTATGAAATTGTCAATGAAAACAATTTATTAAGAATAAATATGCTGGGCGGTGGTGGCGCACGCCTTTAATCCCAGCACTCGGGAGGCAGAGCCAGGCGGATCTCTGTGAGTTTGAGGCCAGCCTGGGCTACCAAGTGAGCTCCAGGAAAGGCGCAAAGCTACACAGAGAAACCCTGTCTCGAAAAACCAAACAAAAGAATAAATATATTTTAATTATACTTAATGATTATTTATTCATATGTGCATGTAGGTGGGACATGTTTGTAATCCCAGATACCAGAGGCAGTCAAAAGGATTACAAGTTTAAAGCCAGTGTGGGCTACAGAAGAACACTTTGTTCTTAAAAACCAGAAATGTTAAACTACTCACGAATACCAAAGCCACTTCCTTCCTGTCGTAGTTAGAGTGACTATTGCTATAATGAAACACCATGATAAAAGCAAGCTGGGAGAAAAGGGTTTGTTTGGATTATATTTCCACATCCTAGTTCATCAGTGAAGGAAGTCAGGACAGGAACTCACACAGGGCATGCACCTGGACGCAGGAGCTGATGCAGAGGCCATGGATAGGTGCTGCTTACTGGCTTGCTCGCTATGGCTTGCTCACCCTGCTTTCTTATAGAACTCAAGACCACCAGCTGGCACCAACCACGATGGGCTGGGCCCTTCCCCATCTATCACTTGAGGGATAAGAAAATGCCCTATGGGCTTGCCTACAGCCCAAACTTACAGAGGCATTTTTTCTTTTCTTTTTTTTTTCTTTTTTTTTTTTTTTTTTTTGGTTTTTCGAGACAGGGTTTCTCTGTGTAGCTTTGTGCCTTTCCTGAAACTCACTTGGTAGCCCAGGCTGGCCTTGAACTCACAGAGATTCGCCTGGCTCTGCCTCCCGAGTGCTGGGATTAAAGGCGTGCGCCACCACCGCCCGGCAAGAGGCATTTTTTTCTTAACTGTGGTTCTCTCCTCTCAAATGATGTTAGCTTGTGTCAAGTTGACTTAAAACTAGTTAGCACACTTACCTTCACCGATGAAATTCAATGAGTCTTGTTTTCCATCTCCTTCTTGTGAGTGGCTGGGATCCAAGGAGGCCTGAGACAGGCTAACTTCTGCTGATAACTGGTCAAGGCTTTGGTAACTTTTACTGAAAGTAAGGATAAAAAAATATTGAAATTTCTTTTTCACTAAAGAAAGCATGTTGTGATAGTCCTCAATGGTTTATAATGCATTAAAATTGCAACTAATTTTCTCACAATATCTTCTCTAAATTTTGCCTTTATCATAGTTTCTGTGTGATTTCTATTATACTTTTCTCCCTATCTACTTTGGAAACTTATCTATTTTGTTCATTAAAAAGAATAATAATTTGTCAAGCAAATTAACATGATCAAATTGATTATCTATTATGTAGACAATTAAAACGAGAACTTCTAATCTAAGGAATACTACCAATAAAGAAACAAATGATGCCTGACAATGGTGGTGCATTCCTTTAATCCCAGCACTTGAGAGGCAGAGGCAGACGGATCTTTGTGTTTGAGGCCAGCCTGGTAAACAGAGCAGATCCAGGACAGTCAGAGAAAAGCTGCCTCGAAAACAAAAAAAAAACCAAACAAATAAAAAACCAAATGGCATAATTTAATAGTGACCTATCATTTTGAGCACTTTACAGTGTCTTCTACAAAGTGCCTTCAGTGCTACTCAACAAAACCAATATTGTACATTCCTGCAATTTAAAAGTTTAAAAATGTTGATTAATAAATAGCTATTGTATTTATAGACCGTCAAGACAATCTCCTCCCCTCATCTGTCTGGTGTTTCAAGACCCTTTTGTATTATACTAATTACTTAGAAATTAAGTATATCGGAGGCTATTTCAGTTAGAAATAAAAAATTAATGAAAGATTATTAATTTAGTTTTCAGGATAAGGCCAAGAAAAAAGATATAATCAGGTTTGGTGTCTTTTGTAGTTCATGTAAAATAAGAACTGATCATCGTTTACCAACATGAGTGGGCTAAAAAAAGGTTTTTCAAACTGAACGTCTTTCATATGGTAGTCAGATCCTATACAAATCCACAAACATATATATACATATATAATATTTACAGGAGAGCATATATGAATCAAATGAACTCTTTTTATAGCTGTCTGTATGTATACAACATGAACAGACCTGGTCACAGATCTTACAAAGGAACATACATTAAAAGCTGGGTGTAGTGGCACAGGCCTTTCATCTCAGCGATTGAGAGGCAGAGGCAAATGGATTTCTGTGTGTTCAAGCCATCCTAGTCTACATAGCAGGTTCCAGACCACCCAGAGCTACATAGTGAGACCCTGTTTCAAGGAAAAAGTTTTGAATACTTATGTCCAGGTATTATTTTACGATAAATGAAAAGTAAATGGAAAACTATTCCTTTACTAAAAGTAGATTTTATATTAATAATAATGTGAACACAAATTACATTAATAATAACAACCAAAACAAAAATAACAACAAAAGGCAGGAACCAATAAGTTTACTAAAATAATTATTATTTTAAATTGGTTTTGTATTATTTATTTCCCATCTATCTTATTAAGATAAAATTTTATAGGCTGCCATAGTGATAGAATACATTGATCAGGAATCCATTTTTTTTTATCCCTCAAAAAAGGAGAAGGCAGAATGACTTTACTAACTTACAGTACAAACAGTGTTCTCAATTTATAATAAGATGACTTCTCAAATGTTTAGTGCTTAAAAGTCCTTAATTATAATTTTAGATCAGGAAACTCTGATAGAGCAGATAATGCATTTATAAGCTACATGGTTACAATAAAGCAATGCCCAATATTTATAAAGCACTTGGTATATGCTAAAATACAGTGCTATACATTTAAATGAAATGTATATGACACACACATGTATGAGCATATGTACACATATAAAATTTTATTTCATACTAAACAGGAAGTTAGATGATTATTACCACTATTTTGTTGAAAAGAAACAGGGTCACACATAGAATTAACAGCCCTAGCAGTCTGCCCTTGGACCTAACCATCGTCTAGCTGCTGTCATCTCCACTCCAGCATCAGGAAGGACCTGCCTTCCTATGTTACAGAAGGTCTTCTCAAAGAGCCCGTGTCTGTATTTAATTCTTCTGTCCCTGTAGATTTCACTGGCTTTCATTAAAGTTGTATTTTCTTAGCTATAGAGGATGGTAAGAACGTGGGGGTCTTTTTTCGAGGTGTGTATGTGTGTCTACACCTGTGCACATGCGCACACAACAGAGCAGGCCTTGGGATGTGCTCTATAGGCTTATATTACTTGAGATGAGGTTGCTCCCTGAAATGGAGGCCTGTTGTTTCAGTGAAGCTGACTTTTGAAATCCAGCCCCACCCTATGCTTGGGGTTACAGATACAAGCAGCTGTTGTGAAGATGTGTCACTGTGACTGGTTTAATAAAAAGCTGAATGGCCAATAGCTAGGCAGGATTTCCAGGCACAGAGGCAGCTGGGAAGAAGAAGGGCGGAGATGTCAGGAGATACAAAGCAAACAGGATAGACACTATGGAGATGAGGTAATAAAGCCATGAAGCAGAAAGTAAATTGATAGACATGGATTAATTTAAGTTATAAGAGCTAGTTAGAAATAAGCCTAAGCTATCGGCCAAGCTTTCATAATTAATATGTCTCAGTGTCATGCGTGTGTGTGTGTGTGTGTGTGTGTGTGAGAGAGAGAGAGAGAGAGAGAGAGAGAGAGAGAGAGAGAGAGAGAGAGAGAGAGAGAGAGCGAGCACTGGTGGCCCAAAGAAAAGTCTGACTACAAGCAGCCATGTCCAGATTTTCAACATGGGTGCTGGGGATTCAAACTCAGGCCCTCATGCTTATAGACCAAGCACTCTTATCTAATAAGCCATTTTCCTGGCCCAGAACACAGGACTCTAATGGGTGATTTTAAATATTTCTTCACAAATTATTTTCTGTGTTCAACACATAGAATTATTGCTTTTTAACTAGTGGCTTAAGATGACTTTCTGACACTATTTTTATTGTAATAAATGTGTTAGTATTTTTTATTTAAAATTTATATGCAGAAACATTTAAAAACAAAATACTCATAAACAAAAGACAGGAATTTATTGAATACCATAACAGAGTTTGGCAGCACATATTTACAATAATCTCCAGGCCTGCTGCTTACTAGAGGAAGGAAACTTTGAAAGAGGCCCTGAGAATAACAATGTCGGATGAGCTTCCCACAAAGCTGAAGTTCAGAGGGACTGATATTGAAACTTTTTCTTTAATTTTTCCCAGTCAGTATCAATCCTCGAGTTTACAGTTGCTACTTAATCAAGGGAAATGAATGCAGAAACAGAATTTGGAAGCAATGATGCTTTAAAACAACAACAAATATTTCATCCCTAAATGAACCCTTTACTCATAAGACACTAATAGCAGTACCTACTGTACATCCTACCTCCCCTATTGAAGACGAGCACAAACCCACCAGCAGGAAGGAGACTTCAGCTTCAGATGAGGAAGAACGGTGTTTAAATTACATATTCTTATCCAGTTTCTAAAAAGACTCATTCTCATAAACATTTGCAGGTTTGTAGTAAACTGTCTATGGGAGTTCTGCCATTAAGAGGTCATAGCTAAGTCCTGAGAATTCTAGATTCATTAACATCATGAGATTTAAATGTACCCAGAGAGATACATAAACTAATACATATTGCTGCTTCTCAGAACAGAATTTTTAAAATATAAGTAGTTTAAGGTCATAAAAATGAGAACCAAAGCAGCGAGAAGCACACCTTCTGTAACACAAGACCTTGTCATTTAATACATTATGTTGCTAAATATAATTTAAACTACTAAGAATGGTGTCTTATGTCATGGGTAGTCTTCTCTCAGTCAATGATTAGAAATAACGATACAGTTTTTATATTATATATTTGCTCAAAAGGTGTTCTAAAGTCAGTAATTCACAGTATCTGGTAGTCACTGAACAACACACTCTGTGATGCAGAGAGGGAAATGAGCATTAGCCACAGGGAGAAGAGAAATCATGTGCCTGATTGCTACAATCCACAGACCCAGAGAGGCTAAGTAACAAGGAGGGCTCTAGGGGGACGGACAGGTTTCCCTGGGAAGGGAAAGAGAAGAGATTATGTGGGTGGACTGGAGGTGGGTGGGGATGGGAACAGGAGGGATCGGGTGGAAGGTGGAGGGACAGAGTTAGAGAGGATAAGGAGAGACGACTGGAATTGGGGGACATTTGGAAGAAGATATGGAAACCTAGTGCAGTGGAAAGTCCCTGGAATCAATGAGGGTGGCCCTAACGAGGACTCCTAGTAATGGGGTACAGAGCCTGAACTGGCCATCTTCTGTAACCAGGCAAGACTTCCAGTGGTGTGACTGGGACACCAACCCAGCCAAAAAACCTTCAACCTACAGTCTGTCTGTCTGCAAGATGTGTTGGGGCAATGGTAGTTCAGAGCTTGTGGGAGTTGGTCTAACTTGAAGTCCACACCAGGAGAGGGAGCTCATGCCCCACACTGCCTGGATGGCCAGGAACCAGAAGCTGGATGGCCCTGAGACCTAGGGCAGTTCCAAACACGACTGGCCAAAGGGGTGGGAGTCAGGGAGTCAATAAAATGATTCGTAATGACATTCTGTTATACTCACAGCTCAGATTGATACTTAGCCCAATGTCATCAGAGAGGCTTCCTCCCCAGCAGCTTAGGGGAGCAGATGCAGAGACTCATAGCCAAACATTAGGCAGAACTTGTGGAACCCCACAAAAGAGATGGAGGAAAGACATCACAAGAACACAGCCCATAGACATCAGCTAAGCAGGGCTCACAGGGGCTCACAGACTGAAGTGACAATCACAGAGCCTGCATAGGTCTATGCTAGGTCCTCTGTATATGTTGTGGTTGTTAGCTTTGTTTTTTGTTTGTTTGTTTTTGTTTGTGTTCTGAGACAGGGTTTCTCTGTGCAGTCCTGGCTGTCCTGGAACTCTGTTGACCATACTGGCCTTGAGCTCACAGAGATCTACCTGCCTCTGCCTCCCAAGGGCTGGGCTTAAAGACATGCACCACTACCGCCCAGCTTATTTTGGAGGTTTTGTGGGACTCCTAGCAGTGGGGGACAGATGTCTCTGACTCTTCTGCTTGCTCTTAGGACCCTTTTCCTCTTACTAGGTTGCTTATTCCACTCTTGATAATGAGGTTATGTGCCTACTCTTACTGCATCTTATTATGAACACGGGTTAAGTTGATATCCCTGGTAAGCCTTCTCTTTTCTGAAGGGAAATGGAAGAGCAGTGGATCTGGGGGAAAGTGGAGGTGGGAAGGGGCTGGGAGGTGTGGAGGGAGGGGAGGCTGTGGAAGGAATATAATGTATGAGACAAGAATGAAGAAAAAAATCATATGCATGATATCCACAGGCATATGTATGCACATGGAAACAGAGAAGCTATTTTTAATTCTTGTTTTTCACAGGGATATGTTTAAATAATAAAATTGTTAAGGTTGGAGAGAAGGCTCAGCAGTTAAGAGCAATGACTGTTCCAGAGGACCCAAGTTCAATTCCCAGCACCCACATGGCATCTCACAACTGTAAATCCAGTTACTGGAGATCCGGCACCCTCACACAGACACATGCACACAGTGCACACAAAAGGCACCATCACTTCTTTTGGTTTCTACAAACTGTAACAGCCAGTTTTGTATTCAAACTGAAACCTAACACAGGCCTACACTTTTTAGTAACAACAAGTCAAGTTTCAGGCAACCCCAGAGGGCCAACTGGTCACATCACCCCCAAACAAGGCCACCGCCTCTTCCCTCTATGTTCAAGTGAGGTTCATGCTTAAACACAACCAGTCAAATGATATTTCTACTTTGCTTTCTGCTCCCTTTATAAAAGCCACTGCTTTCTGCTGCTGGGTGGGTATTCTCTGAACTTGTTCTGAGTGCTGCCTAGTTCACAAATTTGCTGTACCTCAAATAAGCGCTGTTAAGCCCAACTTGTCCCAAGCTTGCTTCTGATACTTTCTTCTTGAATTCATCTTAGGCTAGGTGGTAGATTAATCTTCTAGAGCTTTAGGCATTGTACCTCCTTTGTAGGAGAAACTTATTAACACCAAAATGACTGAACTGTAGGGCCAGCTATCAAGAGAGCTGATAATCCTTATTAAAAGAGACCTAGCCATTCCCTCCATATTTTGTAAGTTCTCATAAATGATGAAAAAGTCTGCTTAGTTTTAAACATGATTTATAGAAAGCTCTCTATCCTGAAAATCCAGACCTCCACCTTTAAATGAAGTAATTGGGATTACATACTCAGAACTATTAAGGATCAATCAATTTTCTGTAAGGTTCAGAAAGCAGATCTTGGAATGTGAGATAGGTATGCACTCCTTTGTACGGAAGATTAATAAAGAAAAGACCATGTCAACTATTAATACTCGCTGAGAAGTTATGAAGTGCCAGATGATGCACTTGACTATTAGACAGGCCTTACTTTCGGAATTATATGGACAGAAAGAGAAAGTTAAGGGAAGGAAGCATCACTCAGTATCACAATGTAATCAATTAGTGGTGGTTATTGACAATCACTGAGTTTGAACTCTGGGTCCAGACTCCTCTGTACTATACTGTGCCTGAATTCTTTTTGCTGAGGGATAGCATGTAGTGATATATTATGTACCCTAATGAACTTGCCCAGGGATCGGAGGACAGAGCCAGGTACTAGATTAGACATAGAGGTCAGGCAGTGGTGACACACACCCTTAATCCTATCACTCGGAAGGCACCCAGGAAGTGACGTGGCTGGGCAGAGAAAGGTAAATAAGGCATGAGGAGACAGGAACTAAGGCAGTTCAGCTGAGACCTTTTTGGGTGAGGACTCAGAGGCTTTCACTCAGAGGATTCGTGGAGTTGGTGAGTTAAAAGGTGGTGGCTGTAGCTTGTTCTGCTTCTCTGATCTTTCAGCTTTCACCCCAATATCTGGCTTGGGTTTTTATTATAAGACCTTTTAAGATTCGTGTTACAGTAACAGGGTCATCTAAAAACAGTAAGAACATACTGAGGGCAAGTCAAGGTAATACTAGAAAAGGATCCTTTCCTTCTCAGCTGATGATGTGAGTCAAGAAGCACAAACTAAATTCATGCTGAATAGATAGGCTTGCCCCCTGCCTTTGTTTCAAGACTGCAATCACTTGGACTCCTGTGATACTTCTTTGTAAATAAGTTATCATTATCCATGCAAGTGTAAACTAGCGATAAACATCCCACTTGTGGGTCTTTATTTTAAACCTTTATCTATTACTACTATTGTATGTGTGTGAGTGTGGGTTTGTGGCTGAGCCAGGCCCACATCAGGTTCTTTATTGTCTCTACAGTAGGTAATTTGTGACCAGGTAAAAGCACACATCTTCTGTCAAAAATATTTTACCTTTTTACAATGATGTGGATAGTGCAAAGAAACGTTTTAAGTTAGCAGATTTAATGCAATCCCAGTATGTGTGTGTGTGTGTGTGTGTGTGTGTGTGTATGTGTGTGTGTGTGTGTGTGTGTGTGTGTATGGTTAGAGGTCTGAGACCATCCCTGGATACTATTCCACAGGAGCTATCCACATTTTTTTTTTAAAAAAAAACAGACCTAAGGCTTTCCAGCCAGGCTGGGCTGCCTGGCCAGTGAGCCCCAGGGATCCATCGGACTCTGTCTTCTTAAGATTGGGAATACAAGTATGGCCAGCCATGTCCAGCTTTTTACATGGGAGCTAGGGATCAAATATAGGTCCTCAAGGTGGCACATTCAACACTTTCATGACTGAGTTCTGCCCACTGGCCCTGTCACAATAGTGAACATGTGTACATGATATATGCATATATATGTATTCATGTCAGTTTGCACCCATGTTCACATGCATAATTTTCAGACAGGGTCTCTCAACAAAACTGGAGCTCTTGGATTGGACAAAACTAGCTTACTAGTGGGTTCCAAAATCTCCCTTTCTTTGCCCTCCCAGTGTTAGGATTATAGGTGTGTAACACGACTGACTTTTTATGTGGGTGAGGGAGATCCAAACTCAGGTCCTCATGCTTGCACACGTAGTTTACCAACTGAGCCATACACAGCTCATTGTTGTAAATTTAAGAGCTTCTCATGTGTCACATATAAAGTATACCATATACTTCTATAAAGTATGTTTTTTTTACCATAAATTTGAAATACAAATATTGTTCTATTAATTCAGTATGACACAGAAAGGTAAAGTTATACTCAGCCCAGGCTATAGCTATGTAAAATTTTTTTGTTTTGTTTTGTTTTTCCAGACCGGGTTTCTCCGTGTAACAGACCTGGCTGTCTTGGAACTAGCTCTATAGACCAAGCTGGTCTTGACCTCACAGAGATCTGCCTGTCTCTGCCTCCTAAGTGCTGGGATTAAAGGCATGCGCCACCACTGCCTGGCCACTATAAACTTTTATATGAGAATATAAAGGAACTCTATGCTAGTCTATGGAATGCCCAAAGCCAATACTTTGAGTCATATTAAGAAATGATTTAATAGATGAAAAGGGTTCTGGTTTATTCCATAAAGTGTCTATTCACCTCCACTTGTCTCTAACAATCAATGAGACAAGAAAGAGCTCAAGTCTCTAGTACTACTTTAAATAACAAAAGGTCAAATTTAAATTGCACCCTATCCTTGATAACAACAACCCCCAAAATCATAAGAATAAAGAAGGTGAAAGTTATGCTTTTGCTAAAACTTGTCTGTTCGAGTAACTAGTCAAGATGCAGGAAACTAGATGAATGCCAGACAGACAAGCCAACAGAAACACTAGCTAGTGGGGCACTCTAAGAAGCACAGGTAAAAATGTGTGACTTTGCCAGTGACTTCTAAGCACAGAGACTCTAAAGAAGAGCACATAAAGGAAGAGGGGAAGAAGGGAGAGAAGGAGGGAGAAAGAAAAAGAGTGAAAGGGAGAAATAGAAGGAAAGATAAAAATAAAAGGGGCTGGGAGGGAAGATTAGGGACACAAGTTAGAAACTTACTGAAGAAGAAATATAGTGGAAACATATGATTAAGATGGAAAAGTGTCAAACCCCAAGAGCTGCTGATATAACCTGATTTCAAATGTAGATTGTCTGAGATTCTGCAGCTCATTCAATACCGACAACATTCTGACCAAACGAAAGGCCAAACATCAGGACAAAGAAATCACAACCCAAGGTAGACTGATTGTGCTACAGCTTCTCAAAATTAGGCTGATGAATGAACAAAACTCAGATCCACCAAGAACCATAACTTTATATACTTTCAGGAGATGGAATAGGGAATTTTTAAGAATCTGGAAAATTAATTCCAGGCTACTACATCCTAAAGCTAAAATTTAAAAACAAATGCCTCATGAAAACAAGTCCATAGATACAACTAAGACTGAATGGGAATATAACAGAAGCAGGAGACAGTTGGTCTGACACTATTACCTAGGAATTCTTCAGATATTTTGCTTCCCCAGGGTGCCTTGGCTTCAAATGTTCAGACATCTGCTTCTTAAGGGAACCTCATCGAAGGAATTCTAAAGCCTATCTTTGCTGATAATAAGTTCAGAAAAATAACTGAGGTGCCAAAGTGGATAGCCACATGTTTTGGTACAACTAAATGTGTAATTAGTTGGAAAAAAATATTACACTTACTCATACCACTGTTTATTGTGTTTTCGGTAAAGCAACGTATCCAAGGCAACAGCATTGACATCCAGAGCTCCTGGGGAAGGCCACTGGTTGGTGAGGTGGGCAGTTAACTCTTGTCTTGATCTTAAATCATTATTCTTTAGCACAGTCCTGTGAATATTAAGATGGTGAGTGCTTTTGTCTTTACTATTTGTTATTCTCTCAATGGCAGGGAACCTAACTTGTACTTAGGCCCCAAAGTAATCGTTTACAAATGGTATGTCAATAGACTGAGCAGAAACACAGCAAGGCTGGCTGGGCCTCGGACTGTTTAATCTCCTGCAGCACATGCTTTTTAGACTTTCTGTGTTGGCTAGGATAAGTCACTACCACTGAAAATCAGACTTTCTGTCTTCTCCAATGAGGTGTTACTAAAGAATTAAAGGGTCCATCAGCACTTTATACCTACATCAAAAGCAACGGTATCCTAGATACAGACTACCAGATGCTAGGTAAAATATAGATTCCATGTCTAAGGATCTCCTGGCTTAAAATCTCAGAGTAATAATTGAAAGTAATTTAACTCAAGTAAAAAGATCAGTTAAATCAATTTAAAAAAATAGAAATATAAGAAATTTTAAAATTCATGCAATACATTTTAAAGAATAATTTAAAATTTTCCTTCACTTATCCCTTTTAATTTTTAAATTTTTAATTATGTCTGTATGTGTGTGTCTACATGTGGTATGTGCACATGAGTACAGTGCCTTTTGAGGCCAGAAGAGGGCATCTGATCCCCTGAAACTGTCTGAGATGATGGTGGGAACTAAACTCAGGTCCTCTGCACAAGTAGCATTTGCTGCTCATAACTGCCAAGCCATCTCTGCAGACCTATAAAATTGTTTTTGACAGAAATGACTATTAATAAAGTTTCATGAAATAATTAAGTCAATGTCAAAACTGTACTGAATGCTATAATCAATTGGCAATGTTTCACCATGTTTTCCTTTACTTTTTATAGTATTGTTACTTGACAGGAACAACTTGCAAAAGAATTCAAGTTTTGGCAAAATTTCAATTTATACAAACCAACTGACTATTGTCATGAGACTAAGTCAACATTGGAACTGATTAAAGAAAATTTAAAAGCAATGGTCTTACTGTAGCTCTAAAAAACCTTACAGAACACCTTGGCAGCACTCATTCTCAAACAGGAGCCTATGAATTTTGTGTACTAAGATTCTGAGTCATCATGTCAGGAGCAGGGAAGGGATGGGTGCCTACTACTAACCTCCACAACCCATAGTCCTGTTCTGGATGGGAGAGGGTCAGTGAGCAGCTGGCAGCACAATCCTGCACTGAAGACAACTGACCAGTACTAGCCTCTAACTTCCAGCAGTGGGTCTACATCATAGCCATGTTTACATGTCTTTAATGGGATAGTTCTCTAGGGTACAGTTCTGATTTTACATAGTATTATAACTGTATTTTAAAAATGGGTTTCACTATATACAGAAAGAAACATCATCTAATACAGACACTAGATCTTGTCTCATTAAACTAAAAAGTCAGAGAGAATGAATCTTACTAAGATACTCTTTTTCTTTTCCTGGACAGCTGCCATAATTCTTTTCACTGGAAAATGACATGAAACTCATTTAAAAAGACTTTCAAGGTGCTTTAACATCGCTTACTCATTGAAAATAAAACTTTACAGAAATTTTAAGATTGTTAGAAAAAGAAGAAATAACAATTACTGGCCTGATAATCTACCACAATACCTTGCATTATTTTGGGTTTTCTTAGTAGATTTTTCTCTATTAGATACTTGCTTCACTGGAGGTTTCTAGTGAATACCAATGGAAAACTCAACCTCAGTGTCCTGAGTGGATCTCAGGCAGCATTCTCTATGGTGTGAGAAATACAACTGTGCATCTGTGAGTAACTGACACTGGCCGTTTGTTAAGGGCGAGTAACATCACAATTTCCAATTTATAATGCACTTTCTCTTTGCAAAGTGAAGCAACCAGAACCGGTTTCACAAAGGTTACAACACAACAGTTGTCCAAAGAAAACTTCTGTTTAAAACTGAATTAAGGAATTATCTTTTATTTAGTGTACTGGTATACAGGGGTGTAAGGATAACTTACAGGAGTTGGTCTCTCCTTCCACCATGTGGCTTGTGGGAAATGAACTAAGGTCATCAAGTTTGGCAACAAGTACCTTCAGCAACTGAGCCATCTTGCTGGTCCTCAGTATTATCTTTAGACCTTTGTCCTTAGAAATCCCAACGATACTGTTTCTATGCACAGCTGCTTGTCCTTTGAAACAAGCTAAGAGACTTCAGTGTGTGGAATAGGCATAGTTTTGGTTCATGTAGTACCCACTTTCCACTTTTTATAGGAAATGTGCCATTGGGAAATCCTGACATTTGTCCTACCCCTATGGAACAGATAGGTTCAGAGGGAACTCTTGCAGAGTAAACTGTAGCTAGGTTTCCATTCTTGGGTACACCACAGAACAGGCACGTGAGTTAAGTTAGATTAAAAACTTCATTCTGTATTTTAGATCTTGACAAGAATCTAATCTGAGTGACAAATAAGGAGGGCTATTTATCTACTCAAGCAGTGGGGCCCTGACTAAGATCAGCGGAGAACTTTCCACAGTTCTTTCAGCCTGCCTCCCTCCAGGCCTGCTTCTCCATTCTACTATCCTGTAAACTTCTCGTAGCTTCCCAGTAAATTTTATTGTAGCCAAGAGTTAACTGCAGTTGCTTTCAAACTAAACAATCCCATCATTTCCCTTAAAATTATACCAAACTGACAGCAAGGCCTATTCAAAGTGACTCAAGTAAGGTCAGTAAAAGGAAGAGCATTGTTCTTACCTGTGCCTAGCCTAAAAGTGACATTACCTTACATTACCAAATAATTGTTCATCGCGTTAAATCAGTGACTTGGCCGGGCAGTGGTGGCGCACGCCTTTAATCCCAGCACTCGGGAGGCAGAGGCAGGCGGATCTCTGTGAGTTCGAGGCCAGCCTGGACTACCAAGTGAGTTCCAGGAAAGGCGCAAAGCTACACAGAGAAACCCTGTCTCAAAAAACCAAAAAAAAAAAAAAAAATCAGTGACTAAAGATAAATAAGCATTACTTCATATTTTACTAAAAACTCTAACTAGGGTTGAAATTAATCGGCTAATCTAAATGTGGAAACATCCTATGTGATGGAAATAAATCAACTTATCAGTCACACTACGGGAAAGATTCTACAGAAAGGTTCACCAAAGAAAAATTTTAATCAACTAAGTAACAATAATATATTATCTGTAGTGGGTAGCCATTCCAGCTTTGACCTAGAAATACCACCCCCTTTGAGGCTTCGGTAACTGTCACGCCTACAAGGCGGAGCTGAGAGAGGACCCCTGAAGACCCGAGATCCAGATGGGGGAGCTCTCTCGGTTCCTGGACCCTGGACGCTGGAGGTAGACCAAGCAGAGTTCTCCAGAGAACACCGCCGGACTGCGATACACCTTTCCCAGACCCTGTTACCTATCCCTTCACTTGTGAGTTACCCAACAAAATAAACCTCCCTTTTAACTACGTGGAGTGGCCTTAATAATCTCACCAATAATTATCAATTAAATTTGAAAACTTTTCTGTGATATTTATCTCTAAATTAATAAAAACTCTTTTCTCTTTAGATTTTTAATAGGAATTATTCAGGAATTTCATCTCTCAAAATAATGTAATTCAGTCTTGATGAATACAAAGATTAAAAGATCACTAGAGAAAGAACTTCATGCTATGGATTTTAAGCCAGATTAATTCCATCAAGCTCAACCACATTCTGACATCTGACACTAAATCAGTGACTTTGAGAGGACCCCAGCGGAGGGAACCACATTCAAAATCTAAGTTTACTTAACTTTTGGAAAATCATCATTGCCTTGCCTATGTTCTTTAAACATTAATCATACCTCAACTATATTTAAAAAACCCAAATTCTAGGGCTGGAGAGATGGCTTGGTGGTTAGAAGTACTTATTGCTCCCCAAGGGACTCAAATTTGGTTCCCAGAACCAATGTGTGTGGCTCACAATCACCTGTAACTCTAGCTCCAGGGGATACAGTGCCTTTTCTGAGGGCAATATACCTATGTGGCATACACTCACACAGATACACATATACACATAAATAAAAATAAAAATCTTTTTAAAAGTCCAAATTCTATCCATTCCTCAGAATCTGTTTCACTTTCTGACTCTCCCATGAAGATTTTCAGACTCTTATTTGGTACATTCTAAGAAGGGCCATTCTCTCTCCATCACTTTGCTCACTTCTCAGATCAGAGACCATGCTGTGTTCACAATGAACTCATACTTGTATCTGTTGGAGAAACACTATAAGGTTTATGATCCTTTGCACTAAGGGAGTTAACATCTGTGGTTCCAAGTACTCATAAAAAGTCCAAAAGGTCCAAGACATGAGATGATCTTTGTTTGTTTTTGTTTTTGTGTTTCAAGACAGGGTTTCTTTGTGTAGCCTTGGCTGTCCTGGAATTCACTCTGCAGACCAGGCTGGCCTTGAACTCACAGAGATCCACCTGTCTCTGCCTCTCGAGTGCTGGGATTAAAAGCATGCACCACCACCTCCTGGCAACATGAAACAATCATTAATTCTGATAAAACAAAACACTTGAAGCATGGAAGCCACGGTGTATGTTGTTTTAAAGGTGAATATCCAACTGCACGAGGACTGGCTATTCTTTGAATGCATCCACCCAGAAGCATTTACTGGAAACGGACTTCCAAAGGCAAAGGTGTTGCAGATGATGCTCATGGGAGGTGTTCAAGTCACAGGCTAATATACTAGTGCCAATTAATCCACACATGGACAACCAAGGGGCTTGAGGGTGGACTTGGATTGATTGATTGATTGACTGATTGATTGATTGATTTATTCTTACTTGTGTCCTCTTGTCTTCTCCTGTGGGATGGCAGCACAAGAAGGACATTTATCACAGGCTGGTGCCATGCTTTTGGACTTCCTCACTCCAGAACTGTGTTCTTTACAAATTACAGCTTCAGGTATTCTGTTACAGTATCAGAGAGTGAACTGAGACACACTACAGCAAACCTGTGATTTTCCACCTATTCCTTGTCCAATGTGCCACAATTCTTGGTGTATTCGAGTGCTCTGAGACACGGCAGACTGAAAAAAATCTTGGGCTATAGCCTTTATGAAATTAAAGACTATATTACAACTATAGTAATGCAGACTTTTATGCATTTAATACAGGGCATCTCAGTAAGAGAACCGAAGTTCAAAGAAAGAGCAGGTCATCAAAGATGAAGTAACTTCATTAGGAATTACTGCTATAGGAGGGAAACAAGCATCTTCCAGAGACTGCTAGTTCCCCGCTAGTCACTGCTCTGAACCAAGGCAACCCTGTGAAGACAGTTAGTTTACTTGCTCTTCCATCATCGGCACCTGGAACTGGGCCTGACTTATCATATTATTTTCAATTAATGCTTACCAAATGAATGCAAGAGCATTAAAAAGGCAAACACTAAGTACAAGCAAGAGTAATGAGAATGAATATATCATTATCCATGGAATGTTTTATAGAAAGCAAAGAGCCCCAATCAGTAAAGGAAAGCTCTTTATGTATAATTGTAGGCAGTAGGTACGGAAGGAATAACAATGAGGTAGTCCCGCTGTATAAAACCCCAATTTACCAGTGAATGAACTGGTTAGGTATTGTTCACCTATGGCTCAGCCATCAGATGAAAGGCTGACACAAACTTTCATAAAGAGAAGTCTGTTGTCACCATCTAAATCCAGTGTTCATTCTTAGGATCATCCAACTGAGATAATCATTGTGCTTCTCAACATGCCATGATATGAATTGAAGTACATACTACCTATAAGATATTCTTGTCCCAAAAGCTCAATTAAAATTTACATGAGAGCAATTCTCTGCCCTGAACACATATCAGAAATGCCAGAGAGGCTTTTTAGTATACATTTGCCTGGATTCTACCTCTCACCAACTAAAGCAATAACTGGTAAGTCTCAGCTCTGTATGACTTTTTGTCTTGTTATTTTATTCCCATTACACATAATAAAAGATTTATATTAAATGACTACATCAGAGATAAAGAAGAAAACAGAAGGGATAAAGGAATAGGGAGAAATAGGGTGGCAGAGAGAAGAACAGAGGGGAGGAGGGAAGGATGGCAAGAAGCAGAAATCTTACATAACACATTCTCAAGGGAATCCAGAAAAACGAGCACTTGGGGACATATGAGAAGAACTGTAACTGTAAGAACAGACCTTACAGATCTTAGAAGCTGAATGGGAATAAGTTAGACGGTTACCCACTCATTTTTAGTATTTTTGTCTTTTGATCTTAATGCAAGCCATCAATATCTCTCTACCTTTTCTACCACTACCACTTACTACTCTGTCATCTATTTGGGCACATGTCTGGCTAATTACAGAATAGACCTGGCTTACTGTGCCATTTATATTCTCTCCTGGTCTCCATTCCTTCTCAAGTTCTTTCTATATATGTGACTTGGATCAATCAGAACTCATTAATCTGGATGCAAAGGATCTACTTTACAGAATATGAGCATGCCTCAAACTTTAATGAGTCATTTAATCCCCTGGAGAACCTTGTTAAAATCAGATTCTGAACCTAGGCTGGAGTTTGTTAATCTGCCAGAGATGATGCTAATGGACCAGTGACTTAGACTAAGGCACAAGTTATCTGTATAAGAGGAGTTGGGCTGTAATTTGAGACAGTCGAGCTGTCAACTCTGACTCAATAAAGTACACCATAGAAAAGATATTTTTAGACAACTGCAAGGATTTTGTTATTAACGAAGATTGGATGATAAAAAGAAATGCTTCTGGTTTTATTGGCTGAGATTATGTGAAAAAATGTCTAGTTTTAAAGAGCTGTGTAGTAAAGAATGTAGGAACGAAAGGACATAATTTGCCTCAGAAACAGTTGAGAAAAGAAAAGAAAATTGACCACTCTGGGCAGTGGCTAACTGTGCTTACCATCACTCTTTTTTAAACATTTGATACTTTCTCAATGAAAACATTAACAGCTCTAGACTCCAAATGATACTTTTTAAATTAAAAATGATTTCATGGTAAAATGCACATAATATATAACATCGTACCAGTTTTGATGACACAGTTTAGTGATATTTAACACATACACAGGATGTGAAACTAAGCGCCATCATCTACCACTTACTCTTTCCTCCGTTCTTGTTGGTTGAGAGATCCTGGGGCCTGGCACATGGTAAGCAAGCACTCTGCTTTGAGCTATAGCCTCAGCTGTGGTGGTATTGTGTTCCTCAAAATATTTTGCACCCTAACAAACTTATCTGGGATCAGAGACAGAACAGCCACTATATACAAAGGCTAGAAAATGGTGGCACTTACACCTTTAATCCTAGCATTCCAGAGGTAGAAATCCCTTTGGATCTCTGTGAGTTCAAGGCCACTTTGGAAACAGCCAGGCATGGTGACACACGCCTTTAATCCCAGAAAGCGAGCCTTTAATTCCAGGGAGTGGTGGTAGAAAGCAGAAAGGTATATAAGGCATGAGGACCAGAAACTAGAAGCATTTGGCCTGGTTAAGCATTTGGCTGGTTAAGCTTTCAGGCTTCTAGCAGCACAGTTCAGCTGAGAGCCATTTGGATATGAGGACACAGAGGCTTCCAGTCTGAGGAAACAAGACCAGCTGAGAATTTGGCCAGGTGAGGTTAGCTGTGGCTTGTTCTGGTTCTCTGATTTTCCAGTTCACCCCAATACCTGGCTCAGGTTTGATTTTATTAATAAGACTCTTTAAGATTCATGCTACACTCAGCCATCTTTTAACTCTTCATTTTAAGATAAGGTCTCACTACATTGCCCAAGCTAGCCTTGAACTCACTCTGGAGACTAGGCAAATGGAATTATTATGCCCCTTTCTAGACTCTGCACCACCAGGCCCTGTCCTCTTTTGCTCTTGTAAACCTGAGATGATATATCCATTATACAGTAATGGTGATTTTCTCCCCAGCCCTAGAAACCACTATTGGCTTTGTTGTTGGTTTTGTGTTTTTTGTTTTGTTTTGTTTGAGACAGGGTTTCACTTTAATATTGACTGATCTGGAATTCACAGGGATCTACCTTCCTCAGCCTCCTGAGTGCTGTGATTACAGACATTTGCATATTCTATTAATTCTCTGTTAGATATCTAGCTGGTAAAGATATCCCACTCTGTGGGATTCTTCTTCAACTGATGACGATTGCTTCCTTAGCTGTACAGAAGCTTTTTAGTTTTACGCAATTCCATTTGTCAATCTTTGGTCTTAAATCCTCAGCAAATGGAGTTCTATCAGAAAAGCCTTCCCTACACTTGTATCTTGCTGGGTACTGCCTATGAGTCCTTCCAACAGCTTTAGTGTTTCAGGTTTCCAGATCAGTGCCCAGGCCACTCGTCTTCAGGGAGGCCTCTGCTGACAGCTGATGGGAGCAGATGCAGAGACCCATAGCCAAACAGGTGGAGAGACAGCCCAAACTGGAGATCTCCATCAGGTCCCTCCCCTTGGAGCTCAGGGAACCCCACAGAAGATGGGAAGGAAGAATTGTAGGAGCCAGAGTGGTTGAGAACACCACGAGAACATGACCCACAGAATCAACTAAGCAGGGCTCATAGGGTTCATAGACTGAAGTGGCAATGACCGAGCCTGCTAGGGTCTGCTCTAGGCCCTCTGTGCTTATGTTACAGCTGAGTACCTTGGGGTTTTATGGGACTCCTACAGTGGGAGTGGGGTATCTGACTCTTTTGCCTGCTCTTGGTATCCTTCCCTCCTATTGGTTGCTTTGTCCAGGCTTGATATGAGGGTTTGTGCCTAGTCTTATTGAATCTTTTTATGCTGTGTTTGGCTGATATCCTTGGAAGGCCTTTTTTTCTTTTTCTGAAGGGAAATGGGGGAGGAGTGGATCTGGGGGTAGGGGAGCTCAGAGAAGAGGGAGGGGAAATATAGAAAGGGTGTTGAAAACAAAAAAACCTAATGAAAGAAAAAAAAAACTATAATCCCTGAAGTCATGTGCGCGCGCGCGTGCGCGCGCGCGCACACACACACACACACACACACACACACAAAATAGGAGAAAGATAGCGAGGCCTGTGCTACAATGCCCAGCTATTCTGCTTTCTGTCTCTGTGATTTTGACTGCTTTGTCTCACTGTAATGTTTCAGATGTAAATTATCCTCCATAGATTCATGTTTCAGCTTGTGGTCCCCAACGGGTGCCACTTTTTGGAAGGTTGTGTAACCTTTAGGAGGTCTTTGTGGAGAGAGGGACTCACTGCAGCCAGACTGGAGGTTGGACAGCCAGGCCCCCTCATGCTCTCTTGGCCTCCTGAACGCTGCACTGTGACCAGCTGCTCCACTCTACCACAGCCACACTTCACAGCCACGGTGGAGTGGAGTGCATCCTTCCCTAAACTCCCTCTCTCCCCACAGCAGGGAGAAAAGTGATGAATTCACTCATGTAAGTGGAGTCAGTTTTTGTGAATGATTTTTTTCACTTAGCACAAGTAACATCCTTGTTGTGGCAATACCTTTCACCCCTCCCATTTTAAGCTAGCTAATATTCGATTTTATGGATAAACCCCCTTCTGCTTTCTTACTTGCTAGAGGAGACACTTCATGTTATCTTTGAAAATCTGTTAAGAACTGTGTTCCCACATACGGCATATCTTGGCCTGGCCCTTGAGAATGCACATGCTGGGTACAATGTTAACTGCCTTAATGTGCTGTGAAATCCTTAGTTCCTTTTTGGTTGTTCTAGTCATCACTCAGAATGGTAGTGAATTCTCAAACTTTTACATAGCTTTTTCTTGCCTTCACTTCTATTTTGTTCTTCATAAATTTCGATGCTTTATCATTTAATGTATAACTATATGAGCTTTTACTAACGTGTCTTTCAAACAGTCTTAGAGCTTTGCAGCTTTAAAGTATTCCTCTGATACTTGTGTAATTAGACCTGTTCTTTTAATTACTGTTCCTGTGTATTACCCTTTTCCCTCTTGTTGTCTCTGGGGCTAAAGCGAGTCTCTTGTAGACTGCATGTTCATATGGACCAGATGATTTCTTGTCCTATGCTTCCAATCTGTTTCTTAGAGAGCTTTACTTCTAATAATAGAGACTCTGATCAATACAGATTTGTTTTCAATATCTGTAAGTTATCAGTCCCTCACTTACTGGTATACTTGTTTTCTTTCATGGTTTTGTAACAGTGTTTCAATTTCTTTACTTCCTTTCATATATATTCTATGTTTTCTTTGGGTTACTATAAAGATTACATTTAACATTTTAAGGCTATAATACTCTAATCTGAATTTATATCGACTTAACTTCATTAATATAAAAGAACTCTTTTCCTTTATTTCTATCCTTACTCTCTAGTTATCGATACTATAAATGACATGTTTATACATTTTTGTCCCCAAATAGAATGTAATGTTTCTTTTAAATGCACTAATCTTGCAAATTATATGGAAATAAAATAGTGTTATAAACTGAAAATAATAATAGAAAAATTTGTATTTTAATGGAATATATTGTAGAGGAAATAGAGTACCATTCACATCAAATGATTGTCTTTTAAAATGTAGTATTCTACTGGATTTCCCATCAGTATTTAGGAAAAATGTAATTCAGTGTGGTTTACCTTTCTGGTTTGACCGCACTTTCTTTTTTCTGCTTTCTTTGTGTGTGTTTATGTCTGTGTGCATACATCTGTATCTGTGCACACATGTGTAGGCTACCAGACAACCTTTGGTGCTAGTCTTTGGGCACCATCCACCATTTTTACTTTTCAAACAGCATCTAGCTCTGGCCTGGAGCTTGCCCAGTGGGCTGGACTGGCTGGCCAGAGAGACCGAGGGACTGGCTAGTCTCTGCCTTCCCTTTGCAGTGCTGGGACGACAAGTGTGTGCCACAGCACCTGGCTTTTTCACATAGGTTAAGGGATCAAACTCAGGTCCAGAACTTTGCCAGCTGAGCCATTTCCTTAGTCCTCACTGTATTTTCTTAATATCTGTTCTAATACGGATAATGGAGTATGCAACTCATATTAACATGATTTTAGTTAAACTTTTATTAAGTATTAACAAGTATCATCTGCTAAATGTATTATGATCAGATGATTAGGATAGGTCATAACATCTACTTTAGAGTAGACAATGATGACATCATTGCATTCTCTTGCCAGTATCCGCAGCACTCACCCTAACTGTGAACCAGAAGTATCACACCACAGACTTATGTTTTGCTGGCTGATGGATGATACCACAACGATTTACTGTGATCTTCAGCAATGGGGTTGGTTCTTGAATTACCTCAACAATGAGTAGTTGCTTATATTGTTTAGACTCTTTAGTTCCTTCCCTTACAAGATCTTACAGAAAATGTTACCATTGCTAAAATTTTCAAGTCACTAACAGGAAAAAAAATGCATCGTGAGCTGTTAAGAATTCTTCATATAAGAACTCTTCATAGGACAAGATTTTCAGATTTTACACATTGTTCTATGGATCTCTATTTCTGAGGTTTGAAGTATATGCTTTACAATTGTTTAAACAGCAAATCTACTCAAGGGCCCAAATCTGCGGCTGTTAACAAACTATCCCTATTACATATAACAATCCATGGTCTTTAAACAACCATGGGATTGATGTCAATCTTCTACCTCACTATCTTGCAAACTAATTGTAAGAAAAGATCATGTGCTCTTAGCTTCTATTAAGCAAGAGATCCTAAAAGCATACATATAAATAAATGACTATTAACTAGAGCTAAACTCATTTCTCCCACTATAACAAATCTTACATATATTGACCCAAAGAATAAGTAATATTGTAAGCTTGTTGATATTCATTTTATTGGATAAAGTTCAATGCATGAACTGGAGTTAATATTTATTGAAGTAAAAAAAATCAATATGAACCACATATCTTAAAACCATGAGAATTAAACCTAGAATAATACAGTATCTACAATGAAGTAATATTACTAATATTTTCAGATTCAAAAATTAGTTTTAAATTTTAAAATATCCTAATATTTTTAAACTTTATTAACTGTGAACTCAGCTTTTAAAATGTGCCCTTTTTTCCAGTGTCTTGTAAGATACTTATCATTTTATCAAATATATGAATGAGAAAAAGGATTACATTTACAGGTGACACCTGTTAATTGGTAATTAAACAGGATGCATCCCTATACACTGTGAACATACCCTTGTATAATGATTTTGATCATTCATCCAACTGGCATTTAAAAGTTAGAACTCAAAAGTTCGTATCTTTAAACTCAAATCCAAAGCAGAAGAAATAATAATCTGAGTACCCCTGCTAGTACTTTGTCTACTAACATTAACATTTCTTTTCATTTTTTGGTTGCCTGACATAGGGTATTAGAAAGATTCAGGCTGTCTTCAAATTCCTAACCCTCCTGCTTCCACTTTCCAAGTACTAATTATCCGTGTGTGCCGCCTGGCCTGCCTTAACTTTTTTAATAATACACCAAGTGAATATTATCTTTATTTTTGAGGTGAAGAGCCAGCAGCTTCAAGACATTAATTCAGACCAAGCTGACAGTGGGCAAGAACATAGCTATTAGCTGAAGACAGTCCTGATTTGTAAAAACTCAAAATGCTCTTGTATTACATGCATTACTAATTTACAGTGTTACCAAAACTACAAAATGTTCATATTTTATGAGCATTAAAAACATAATCCAAGAATAATACAGTAATTTAAATTACATATATTAAGAAATGTTGCTGGGCAGTGGTGGCACACACCTTTAATTCCAGCACTTGGGAGGCAGAGGCAGGCAGATCTCTGAGTTCGAGGACAGCCTGGTCTACAGAGTGAGTTCCAGGACAGCCAGGGATACACAGAAAAACCCTGTCTTGAAAAATAAGAAAGGAAGAAAGGAAGGAAGGAAGGAAGGAAAGAAGGAAGGAAGGAAGGAGAGGAAAGAAAGAAATAAAGAAAGAAAGAAAGAAAGAGAGAGAGAGAGAGAGAGAGAGAAAGGAAGGAAGGAAGGAAGGAAGGAAGGAGACGAAAGAAAGAAAGGAGAGGGAAGAAAGGAGAGGGAAGAAAAGAAAGAAAGAAAGAAAGAAAGAAAGAAAGAAAGAAAGAAAGAAAGAAAGAAAGGAAAAAAGAAAGAAACAAAAGAAATGTTTAAAAAAAAAAGCAAGCTGAGTAGAAAAGGATTCAACTCATCAAGAAAAGATACTCAACCCACACAGGAACAAGCATTACATGTCTTTTATTCTCTCTCTTAATATTCCTCTTTGAATTTTACACTGATGTATTTAAATATTTTATCTCCTCAGAAGGAGCAAAAGGAAGCACAGTATCCAGCTCCAATGCAGGCTTCTTGGTGATGGATAAAGGCCTCAACAATACAGGGAAATACTCTCTCCATAGCTGCGAAAGCGCTCACACTATTCTGCATCTTAAATCTAACCTGCACTAACTGATCAATTCAATTGCTGGTTAATATTTAGTATTATTAATCATTATTAATTAATTTATCAATTAATTAATACAAATTATTTTAATTAAGTAGTCAAATGAGAATATTCAGGATCCTCTAGAGTAGTTTTATGCAAAGGGATCTTGGGAGACAACTTACAACAACCTGGAGGTTACAGCTCTATTACTTCAAGGCAAATGTTTAACTTCTAAGTTCAAGAAAACAGTCCAATTTTTATCAATGGATAAATTTCAAATATTTATTTTATTGAATTTGTATGGATGGTTAGTCTGCCTGTATGTCTCTGTATCACATCTGTGCCTGGTGCCTATGGATGTTAAAAAAGTATATCAGATCACCTGGAATTGGAGTTATATATACATGGTTGTCAGCCACCATGTAGGTGCTGGGAATTGAACCTGGGTCCCCTGAAAGAATAGCCAATGCTCTTAACTACTGAGCCATCTCTACAGCCTTGAACATAACTTTTATTTGTTGCTTTATTAATATTGTTTTGTTAAAATCTTCTTTAAAGGTATTAGGAATAACTGTAAAGTTCCTTTGCAAAACCAAAAGGATCTATAACAGTTTTATTTTACTACACTATAACACAGTGCATGCTAAAAAATGGGAGTTTTCATTTAAATCATAAAAAGTAAATTAAACTTATCAAAACCTAATTCATCAATTGAAAATATTTTTAATAAAGTAAAATTAACTTTTATTTTGTTTATATTTAATTTTTAAAGACAAAGTCTTGATATATAATAGCCAGGATGGGCTCAGCCTCATGACCTCAGCTCCTCAGTGCTGAGATTAGAGGCTCATGCTGAGTCTAGCTCATAAAGACTGATTTTATGATGAAAATATTTAGACAAGTTACCAGTATTACTTTTAAAAACTGTAATTACCTTCTTAATCTTTTAATTATAAAGGAATCCAGCCATCTTTACTATTTTGGTCTTGCTAGTTTCATCCATCCTAACAGAAGCTAGGTGTATGGAGTGTGCTAACACGCCCTCAATTGTGACTCATGATGAGCCCTCTACATTAGAAGGAACGGGAACAATGAGTGGAGAAATTATTTTTATCAACACACAAACTCATAGAAAATATTGTGAGTTTTTGTTTACTTATAGAATTCTTTACTTAAAAAAGCCATCTCCTGCCAGGTGTGGCCATGCACATGTTTTCTCACCACCCTGGAGGTAGCGGAAGGAGGATGGATCTCTGAGTTCACCAGCCTGTTCTACACAGTGAATTCCAGGACAGCCAAGACTACACAGTGAGACTGTATCTCCAAAAAACCAATGAATAAATAAGTAAATAAGTAGGTAAAATAAAAAGCCATCTATCATGTTCAATTGGACTCATAATCTCTTATCATATTTTATGGACAAATTACAAAGGAAAAACAGCAGCAACCATACAAAAGACAGAATATTCCAGAATAGTTGTTCAACTCATTACAATTTATACCATTAATAAAGAGCCAATAGATTTCACATGCTTTTGGGGTTACACTCTTAAGGCAAAAGTAATTTCTGTATATGAGGGGGAAAAGGGTAAGTTTATCAAAGCAAAAACAAAGGAACAACACAATACAATAAGGATCACTGGCCTGTATTTCTTACAGCATCCATCTCCTGTGAGACAAACAGAAACTGCTCTAAGTTTAAAATGACTGAAAAACAGAACCAAAGAGAACAACCATGAACTGGACTTGGTGACAGAGAAACAAATTGCACTGAGGGACAGTTTTAGAATAATTCATGACATTGAAATGTGAATGATGGAAAAGATTGGAGCATTTAATCAATTTGAACTTTTAAAACTGATTCATGAACTTTGGCTATACACAAGAATATCTTTATTCTTAGTAAACTTCAGACATATAGAAGCAGAAGGTCTGATAATGTATACAACATTTAAATGGTTAAAAATCTGCATGCATGTGAGAAGAGGAAGAGAATTACAAGGCAAAATGTTAAAATCTAATAAATCTTCGTAAATAAATATGAAAATTCTGTGTACTAATCCTTATGATTTTTCTGAAAGTCTAGTAATATTTAAAAATCACCCTTTAAGAGTAAAAAGCATTATGTGGAGATTTTTCACTATAAACAATTAACATAATTTTGACAAAATGGTAGAATTAGTGTGAGTGCTTTGAACAGGGACAGGTGAAGGAGCTCACACAGGATGCAGCTCCATATACAATAATGTGTTCATCTAAAAACTGCCTGCTATGAATTTTTAAAGAGGAAACTGCATTAAATTGTGCACAGTGATACCCTGGCAGAGCCTGGCATCAGTTTCATCATCAGTATTGCACTTAGTAATAATGGTCTAATGTACAATCTTTTTGCAGTCAATCAACAACTAATTAACTACATGAATGCTTAAGGGCTGAGGATGCGCTTCAGTAAGTCTGATGCCCAGCACTGCAAAAACAAAACAGAGACTTAAGCAAAAACATGCCTTTAGAATGTATACTATGCAGAACCAGTGAAGGTATTTTAATTTTCATCTTTTTTTTCTAATTTCCCACAACGAAAACAGATTACTTTTCTAGTAAGGAACAAAAACACCTTAAAAAGAGTGAGAAGATCTGAGAGGCAAGCAGACTTCCTGGAATTTGAATTGTATAGCAAAGCACATTCCACGCTGATGTCTATGCATTGCCAAAGTTCTTATAAAAGGATCTCACTTACAGCTGATCTTGAAGCTCTACAATGATATATTCTAACTGTTCCTTCTCCAACTTGTGGGCCAGATCAGAATCTTCAATCCTCTGAAGTAATACTTTATTCTGAGAGACAGATTCAGAAAGTTGGTTCTCACGAAGTCGTAAGAGTTCTTCAAGATAACCCTGGAAATACAATACCACAAAGATAATGTCAACTGCAAAATTCTAAGACATCTTAAGATAAATGCTGAGCACCACCAGCATTATTTCCTTCTATTTTATAATGAAACATATATTACTGATAGATGATTTTAATCCGATATAGAAGTCTAACATGCACTCTCCATTCTTGAATGTTATTTGGGAGGAATGCACTGGGAGATGGGTCTCGTTATACACTCCCAGATGACCTTGAACGTCATCTCCTGCCCTTGACCTCCCTGCCAGAGTGAAAGGGTTAAACGCACAGGACTTAAATTGGACTTCACGATGATAAACACAGGTTTTCAAGTCCATGAATATCTAATTACAAATATTAATACTCGCCGGGCGGTAGTGGCACACACCTTTAATCCCTTTAATCAGGAGGCAGAGCCAGGCAGATATTTGTGAGTTCGAGGCCAGCCTGGGCTACCAAGTGAGTTCCAGGACAGGCTCCAAAGCTATACAGAGAAACCTGTCTTGAAAAATCAAACCGAACAAACAAACAAACAAAAACAAATATCAATACTCTAAATTATACTTTCTATATACAAGGAATCAACTACAGATCCCACTTACTAGAAATAGAAGGCAGATGACACCTTCAAAGCAATCACTGCACACTCCTGTATCTCTGCAGTTCCAGTATTCACTGCACAC